>BCLF01000009.1:943198-957631 GCA_001602275.1 Zoysia japonica | reverse complement strand
TTCCCCCCCCCCCCCCCCCCCACTGAACCGCTGATTTAGTCGCAGCCACTACGCCTTCTTCTCGCTACGGTTCGTCTGATCGTGTCAGATGCTCTATCATGGCTTGGAACTTTTTTTTATTATATCTTAAGCGAACTATAAATTACCGAAATGACATTATGTAAATTTCTTCTTCTAAAGTGGCTTGACACCCGGGTTAAATAATGAACCCAAGTTAGACTTGCCGCATGCATATATTTAAGCAAATGTAAAATCGATTCGCCTTCTCCTTCCATCTTTTTTTTTCTACCGCAACAGGAAGCGGGCCCTAGTGCGGGGCCGGAGGAGGGGAAAAGGTGAGAGCCGCCATCACCCCGATCTAATTTCGCGGAAACTTCGGGGGCGAAACCAGAGAAGGCGGCGTTCCACAGTTCCCTCCTCGGTTCATGATCGATTCCTGCGATTTGGTATCCCTCCGATCCTTCTGCTTCGACCTTGCAACTTACTATTAGGTTTCGCCGCCGGCGGTGCTCTGCAATGAGGTTGCATTGTTTGTTTTTTTTTTCTTCTGATTGGGAATCGGAACTCTTTGAAAGGAGTGCTGCTTAAGATGACGAGTCCTCGTTGCACCCTCTTCCCATCACAACTACAGTGCTCCTTCCCCCAATACCTGCGCAGCTCTCAGCTCTGAATGCTCGGTAATGCGGAGGTGATGAAGGGGAGGAATGCTTTCGTATTAGATGCCTGGATGTAGACTTTAGATTATGTAGATGAAATAAAGAGGAGTGGTCATGGTATCGATGGAAGCCGGAATGTTTTGATGGTGCCTCTTTATATGCTGCCATTCACCGGTTCCTTGAGTAGGGTGTGCTATGATTTGCGAATGTGGGCTGCACTTAGGTTGCAATTTCAGTTCCCTTTGTTTGATTTAACGGGCACATATTCTAGAAACATTTTTATTTATCCTTTTCCTTGGATTTAGGCTGCTAGAGTCTCAGAGATTTGATTGTAAGTATTTTTTTTTTCTTGATTTGTATGGCCTGGACATTAGAGTTTTTTAGTTGTCGCCATTGACATTACTACCGTGCAAAGAGCCTGGATATGTTTTTAACTCTGAGAAGAACATCATTCATTCTCTTGCTTGATGGCATCCGATGCTGCTGTATTTGGAATGTTTATTTGATGCTGTTCCAAAGCCACCTGGCTGAAAGTGTGGAGGCCCTCTACCATAAAATGTAAAAGGTTTTGCATGAATATACTGGATTTCGTGCCACCAATATGGCTGCGCATCGATGTTCCGAACATGTTTAAAAAAACATGACCTTAGTATTTCGTTGGTTTGGAAAAAAGATCATTGCTTTGTAACACAAATTGCTTAGTTTTATACCTGTGGCAGTTTAAGGCTTAATAGGTAGAAACAGTATAAAAAAGTATTTTAATGTGATATATTTGTTGTGTTAGAAATGGTTTTTTTTTCAAGTGAAGAATGATATACCTCCTTTCACTCCAATATTAATGCTGATAGACATGAATGTGCAGTGTACAAATGTTATGTTAACCCCTTAGCAATAGTCACCAATGTTTATAATATTGGGGCCAAATCTAGTTTTAGTAAGTTTTGCAATATTAAAGAGACTGGTGGGTTACTGATATGCTATATTTTGTGTTAATGACACTCATGGTTGCTTCTTTTATGGATTTCTTACTCAGAAATGGGAGTCTAAAAATGTCTCTTGATGGAGTTTCAATTATTGGATTCAACTCCCCTGTGTTCCAAACATTTCTTGCACTACTTCGATTAAGTGTTTGAAAATGTGGTAGCTAGAACTAGTTTGGAATGTGCCGTAGATTTGAGGAAATCAATCTGAAACCAAAGACAAATGAGAACTTTCCTATGTTTTAGACTTTGGAGTTTCCTTTAATAGCTTTCCCTGCATTAGTGGTAGTGAATCCTCCTCAGATTTGACTCTTGTTTATGCTTTACTCAGTTTGTTTCATGTATCTATGGATGTATCCTTTTTGTATATTCTTTTTTATGAAACAAGGCTCATAAGTTTGTCTGCAGATATGGAGTGCAACAAAGATGATGCGGTCCGATCAAAGAAGATTGCCGAAAGGAAATTCAGGGAGAATGATATTGCGGGCGCAAAGAAATTTGCCCTTAAAGCAAAGACTCTTTTTAAGCCACTCGAGGGCATCGATCAGATGATTTCAGCCTTGGATGTTCACATAAGAGGACAGAGAAAGATAGGAGAGGAAAATGATTGGTACGGAATACTAGAAGTGTCACCCTTGGCCGATGTGGAGACAATCAGGAAGCAGTACAAGAAGTTGGTCCTCCAAATTCACCCTGACAAGAATAACTCTATTTGTGCTGATGGTGCCTTCAAGCTCACCACAGATGCTTGGACTGTGTTATCCGATACTAGCAAGAGGATGGCATATGACCAGAGGAGGCCTATGTGTGGCCCACAAGTGCATCGAAGTAATTACAATACAAACGTTGATGGTATTTCTACTTCATCTGTGTCAAGTGCGAATGGTTTCTGGTGCCAAAACTCTGGTGGAGATGGATCAAGGAAGTTGCCACCACACTTGGTTCACGTAGAGCCAGACACATTCTGGACATACTGCAGGTCATGTTTTGTGAACTTTCAGTACTTCAAGGAATATGTCAACCAGCATCTGAGGTGTCCAGTTTGTCGAGCTGTGTTTGTTGCGATTGAAGTTCCACCTCCAAATTCTCTTGTTTATCCCAATGGCCAAAATCCAGTGGCCGCTAACAATAATGTAGGTGGCACAGCAGTTTCTAACAGGGCAACACCTGGAATGCAAGCTGGAGTGGCACCTGGCAATCAGAATGTTAAAAGAAAGGAGGCAGGTGAAGCTGATACAGCTACAAATGAAGAATCAAATATTCACAGGAAGGTTCTGCAGACTGTAAGGAAACATGCACGAGCAAATGTAGCAACAAAGGAACACGAAGCTGCAAAGAGAAGATGTGTCAATGATGTCAAAACAGCTTCCTGGCAGAGAGTAAGTTCTTGCTGTGATGGTGATTTGCGCAAACCTGGGGTCCCAGTTAAAAGAAAACCTCGCTTTACAACTGAAATATCAAGAGCCAAAAAACCCACAGTGTCTTCTGGTGATCTTGGTGAATCTTCAAGTAATGCTGCGAGGACGAGCTTTGGCAGAGTGTTCCTGCAGTTAGATACCCTTGGCATCCTGATTGAAAACATGAAACTTCAGCTTCAGGAGAAATTAAAAGCGTTCAACATCAAGGACAATGTGAAAAATGAAGATATTATACATATATGTAATAAGAGCACAACAAACATCGCATCTGGTGCAGCAATTGATGTCAACAGAATGACGATGAAACAAAGAAGCAGATCTGTTCTTTCAAAAGAAGATGATACCACGAAGTTGGTTAGCAAAAGAGTTGATTCACAAGAACAGACGGAAAAGAAAAGCAAACAGATTAGTTTAGAACAAAAGGGGAAGTTATGCCGGTGGAGGTCACCTCACATTGTATACACGAGGAGGAACCGCAAGGAAAACAAGAAAGAACAAGCTGATAACGATAGAACTGGTGCTAATTCAGCAACAAAGCAACATCTAGCCAGCAAGCATGGCTGTTTGAACCAGGAACCTTCTTCCGATGAAGGCAGCAGTGAAATGCCTGTGCCTGATGCAGATTTCTATAATTTTGGTGACCACCTTGAAACTTCATTTCAGAATGATCAAGTATGGGCTGTGTATGATGATGAAGATGGTATGCCTCGTTACTATGCTTTGATCAGGAAAGTTCTCTCTACTCACCCTTTTAAAGTTAGACTGGCTTACCTCAAAGCAAACAATTTGAATGAATTTGGAGCTTCCAAGTGGATCTCATGTGGATACTCCAAGACCTGTGGTGAGTTTAAGGCTGGTTTATCCAAAGATGCTGAGCAACTGAATATGTTCTCGCACAAGGTCAATTATGAGAAAGGTCAAGGCAGTGTCATTAGAATTTTTCCTAAAAAGGGCGATATCTGGGCTTTGTACCAGAACTGGTCTAGTGACTGGAATGAATTTACACCTGATGATACTATGTACAAGTATAAGCTGGTAGAGGTCCTTGATAGCTACAGCCCAATCGATGGAGTTTCTGTAATGCCTATTGAGAAAATTCCTGAATTTGTGGCAGTGTTCAAGCCCCTTGGTGACGCAACAAAAATCTTGAGGATTCAAACGGAAGAAATGTTGCGGTTTTCGCACCAAGTGCCATTCCATGTCCTTACTGGAGAAGAAGCTCCTAATGCTCCCAAGGGGTGCTATGAACTGGATCCAGGTTCAACTCCAAAGGAACTTCTTCAAAATGTTGCTAAATAAATTTCCATCTGAAGCTGGTAATGCTTTTAACTCAAAGTTGTGCTGATGTAGCAGCTTCCTGTTACCTTGTCAATAGTCCAGATTTTAATGTGATGTGCAATGTGTTCTGTTCCCATTCTCAGTGCTAGCATCAAGAGCTGTATAAATCCATGATAAACATGCCTTTTGCTCACAGCTGCACCTAAGTTTGTGACTTTATTTCCACCACAATTCCCATTTTATTCTGTTATGTGTTTACATGCATTGATTCTGTGACAATTGGTAAAAACTTTTTTCCTACCAACTCCAATACTTAAGCAGTTGATATGGTAGTTCTTCCAAACAGGCAAATCTATGCGGGTGTTCCTCTCCTCGGATTTTTAACAGCAGGACATTTTAAAAATATGACGCAGAGATTCAACAGTGTTGCTGCAGTCCTGCATATGTTCAATCAATGTTTGTGCAGTCCTGCAGATGTTGCGTTTAACTACATTGTTTAAGTGGTGGTAACTTGATGCCATATTTGCAGTTAATTTATCACGGAGACCGCAGATAGTTTTCTTCAGAATACCAATGAATATGCCTACCAAAATATTGTTTCTTGAAAATGCTTAAACTTTGACATAGAAGGCGTTTACAGATTTAGGCCCTGTTTGGAAACATTGAAAACAATAGTTTCTAAATGTGCAGTCATTTTGGAGTTTAAAAGACTCCATTCCTGACCTCTTTTTTTCTAATCCATTGTTTTACTTGATACTAGCTTCTAAAATCATGATTTCCCATGCATTGAAAAAATTGTAGCACCCAAACAGGGCCTTTATCATTGAATTACCATGCAAACAACCTCAGGTAATCAACGGGTATCAGGCAACCTGAAAAAGAAGGCGTGATATTCTCATGGATGCAAAATGACTACTAAATCTCCATTCACCAGTATAAACAACATTAACATTCCGGTTATTCTTTTTATAAATTCAATTCTGGGCAGATGGCTGCACATTCAGAAATTACACACTGAACTTGAACGACATAATAACGCAACATACAACATTATTATGTTGAAGCCAGCTTGCTCGATTGATGTAGTACAAATTTAAACTCCCTCAGGTGATTAACAAAAACAGTTTGATTACTTCATTGTGATATAGACCAACCACCACAGTAATATGGGGTTGCAGAAGACAGTAATAACATATAAACTTGTCACAACAGCACGTAACATCAAAGGTAGGCCAATGATATGAAATGGCTAAAACCTCATTCTGCTTTTGGCTGAAGGTAAGAAAACCTATCAGGGCAATGCGGAGGGGCATGGGTCAAATGCTGTGCCACATGCTATCCACTGTTTTCTGCGGCTGCATGGAAGCATGCAATCTGGAACCTTCTGCCACTCCTTTTTGGAAAGGTTGTATGTAACAAGACGGTTCATCCGCNCTTCGCCTTCAAAGAGAGCATGAGCAAGCCATTGTTGCCCAGGCATGTCATCTTCATGTGCTTACCGTAAAATTCTAAGCACCAGATATTTGGCATTCTGTCCACCTCCTTCCAGAGGAGAGTCATCTTCTGCAACTCCCATATGCAGACGCAGGTCGCTGCATTTTTGCACAGCAGGCCCACAAGCATAACTCTTCCCTGGAAGGTGGCAAGTGTGTGGTCAGTCAGATGTGGTGGCAGTGGGATGGCAAATTGTTTCCAAATCCCTGAGCTTACATCATACGACAAAACACCAACTGGTTCTGTACACATGAAGTACAGCGTGCTGCCAACTGCTACAGGCTGTGACCTAAAATTCAGAGCAAGTGGAAGTTTGATGCTTGGAGGAAAAGTTCCTGTACAAGACCACGTGTTGTTTGTAGAGTCATAGATTTCGTAAGTCCCATCATTTCCTAACCACATTACTCTGTAGCCATCATTAGCATTTCTTCCATTCAACACCATCCCTACTGCAACCCTTGACCATGCCTGGACTGACCTGGGTGGGATCTCCTTGAGCGATTGCATAAGAGGATTGCAAATGTAGAAATTCCTATGCCTGAGATCCAATAAGCAAACAAGGCCACCCACAGATGCCACTGGAATAACTATCTTTGTGGGAGCGAGAGGAACAGAACGATGATGCCATTTTTTCAGTGAAGGGTCATACATTGCAACATTGTTGTTTGCATTCTCGTCAGTGATTGTATATAACCATGGCGGGCCATGTGGAACTTCAGCATACTGATGAGAGAAATTGTCTGAGCCTAAAAGAGAATTCCACTTTCGACAAACAGTGCGGAACCGAAAAATTGCAGCAACCGGAAGCCTTGCAATGATAGTTTCAAAAAGATCTTCAGGAAAGTCTCTCCAAATCTCATGTTCCATTACTTGAGTTGAGTTTGAGCAGGGTCCCTTCTCACGGTTCCGATCTTTCCTTGGTCGCTTGCGAGGAGGAGATTGGCTGCTTTCCATGATCTTCAGTAATTCAGAGTTGTATCCATTTCTTCCTCCACAATAATCATCCTTGATGGAACCATGCTCAAAGTCCAGTAGATAATGCCTGCAAGGCATCATATGCACAATTAGCCCATCTGATATAATGGGGAAAAAGTTCTGGAAAAGGTATGAACAAGAACTTTGATTGCAATGCAGAAGATGATAATATAAACTATAAGCTACTACTCAAAGTTCAATTGATGTATCATATATCAAAGTTTATTTAATCGCATGCCAATCTTGTTGATTGAAACATCAACTAATTACAACTGCAGGTAGTACCATTTTATGCATTTCTTTCAAATAGACAAAGGATCTAATGGTAGGAAACCTAAAAAATGAGGGCTGGAACTGTTTTCTCAGGATTGTGGAATGAGGAATAAACATCAACTAGTCAGCTGGATGCACATGTATCAGCTTCCCATTCATTTTACCAAATCAACATCAGTACTGCATCTCCAAAGGCTGCTTAAATTTTTTATATTACTTTCCATGGAAATTAGAGGTCTCTAATCACATGAGGCAGATATCACTGGCAACACCCATCATAGAATTCTCAGCAGGTCTAAAATGCCACAGTAAGTCATAGTCCATTATTCTTGTAAAGAAAAACTGGTACTAAAAGGCTTAGATTTTATATGCAGAAGATGAAGCTGACAGGACAGCCTTTGTGGTCTACTCCCTCCGTTCACAAATATAAGTCATTCTAGCATTCAAAATTTGTTCTTCAATATATGTCATTCTCACTTCTCAATACACATTTCTCTCTTACCAATACACTTTCTCTCTTCCTAATAAATTTCTATCTCTTTCCTTCTCGGCGTATCATACTTTTTCACTTTTTCTTAATTCCCGTGTCTAGAGCTAGAACGACCTATAAAATGAACGGAGAGAGTAATAAACAGTGCGGTCCACTTCATACTCCTAGAGTAGTAGTATAATTTATCAAGAAACAATTCCGTACATTTTGGTTAAAAGAAAGGAAATATAGTAAGGACAACGCTTAGTGACGAATGGTAGGCCTTTCTTGGTGTACAAATATAATAGTAGTAGATACAAGAGTGATCAGAGTGACGTAAGAGCTGTAATAAGTCACAGGGACACGTTAGCATGAGTATTCGTGATTCCTCCGTGTTTCCAGCTAAGAATAGGTTAAGTTGATTTCCCCGCCTCCTTTTGTTTTGGTTCTTCGACAACAAAGTTGTGCAACCGAGGCACCACAAAGTCAACCTAATCGGGATATTTTTACAACATCATGAGTGGTACATGCTGTACGATTACCTCGGTTTGTGGACTCTGAGACTCTCTCGTGCTTAATTCCATGAATATGCACGAAGAATCTTGTCGTATATGCTCAGGGCGATATCAAAAGTAACCATAGAAACGCATAAAGAAATTACCAACGGCAAGAACAAAACAAAAGGAAGGGAGGACCACCACAGGACTAATAAGAATGGGGGAGAAAAGCAAGCACATAAGCCGGAAGCCATGGTTCCTGGCCGATTAACCCTACTGCAGCCACGACAAGACGCCGCGAAAAGGCGGGGAAATTATTCGCGACCCGTGTTGGCAACAAGAAACGGAGTGAGAAAACAAAAAAGGTAAAACGCTTGCCTACTAGGAAACGAGACGAATCACGGGAGCTAAATATACCAGCCAAAAGACCTGGACGACCGAATTAATTTAGTTTCCTCACGGTCAGTCACGGCGGAAACAAGCAGACGACGGATCAACACGAGCTCGGGCGCTGATTCCCGCGAGATGACACGGCAAGCAGGTAAAACGCGGCAGGGAGCAGATCCGTGCGAGGCAGGGGAAGAAGGAAGCAGGTGAACGCGAGGAAGAGGGAAAAGGTGGGGGCGCAGTGCTTGCCTGGGGAGGGGGTGGGCGTTGGCGCCGTAGAGGTCCCAGAGCTCCTGGACCTGTCCGACGAGCTGCCGGAGCGCGGCCACCTCCCCCATCTTCCGGCCGCCGGCGCCGCCAAGCGCCGCCGCTGGCCTCGTCCTCCTCGCCCGGTCCCCCTCCTTTCCCGCTGGGCCGGTTGAGTTGTGGGGCTGCCTTCCTTTTCCGCGGCCGCCTCGCCCACTGCGGCAGAGCGGCCTTGCCTACCCGCCCGTGTTGCTGCGCGTGCTGTATGCGTTCGCTCGCGCGCGCGGCCCGTCTGGTCGTGTGCGCGTTGCGGCGGTTGGTCCAAGTCGCTGGCTTGGCTTGTTTGGATGGGTTTTATGCTGGGGTTGGGTCCTTGGGTGTTGTGCGGTTTAAGCATGCATCATGGCTTTGTTTACTCTGTTCCGTATACAGGGATATTACAAATCCAAATGGATTAGTAGAGGTGGCCACAGGTTCATGCAAAAATGGAGATAGGAGACACCTTCCAAGCCTATTGTCATCGTCTATAGATTAGATGGTCATTTTATTTATTCTTTGTGGCTTTGTTAGTTAGCATGAAGAGCTATTTTTCTAAAAAAAAAATAGAGGTGAAAATAAAAATGGTAATTCACATCAAAAAATGCATGATATATGGAATAATAAAATTCAGTACGATCGATTGTGTCAATGTTAAATCATCCAGAGGGCTTTGAACGAGTACACATCCAGAATTATTGTTTGACGCATGTTCTCTTTTGCTATCGGTTCAGTCTTCACGGAGCATCATCCTCTTCATGACCTACATAGAGGCAATGAGAAGAAGGGTGAAAGAAAATTGTTCAGTGTGATGACGGGGTGAAACAGAACGGTCAAGTAAACATGATTATATTGAGCTGGATGGATGGATCGCATGGACACAATGATGGGAACTGGCAACCCCATGGCGATCTTTCGTTGCGTAGCTCTGAGTGCCTTTCATGAGTAGAACAGATTCGAGTGGCAAACTGTCCCCATCGACCCGGATCCTCCTGCGGCAGCTGCCTAATCAACACCGTCGACGACCAAACAGCAATTCACTAAGCAGCTAGCTCCTGCTGCGTGCTGCACAAACTGATCGCGTTTTGTTAATCCCAATCCCAGCGGTAATTAACCAAATCAAGAACCATGCGTATAGGTGGTTGATGGACTGATGGCGAAACTGGCGTGGTAGAGCATACGGGTATCTTCCAAGTGGCCTGGTTCCATGGTGAGGTGAGGAAAGCAAGCGGGCGGCAGGCAGGCATCGCGATTGGTTGGCCACCATCGTGGGCGGTTGAAACCGCGGTGGTAACTTCCCTTAGCTTCTCCTCCCTCGAAGCAATCATCAAATCCATCTGTCCGTCGATGCAACGAACACACACGCATCATTTCCATCCACATTGATAATTAAAGAGTAAAATAAAACATCAGAATATATACTCTTAAAATGCTTGCGTATAATACGGCCTGCAGCAGAAGGACTACTCAATACCGTCCAGCTACTAGCAGCGGTGGCGAAGATACATACATGGCATGGCACTCCCGTCATGATGTATTACACACGATTGTTCCTCCATCCAGTGTATAAATTTTCCTTTTTTTATAACCAGCAATCAAGTGCAATTCTAATTCTTCCATGAAGATAAAAAAAAAATCTAGAGCCTCTACTCTCCCTCTCCCTCTCCCTCTCCCTCTCCGTGGAGTAGCATTGCCTTCTCTTCAAGGAAAAATGGATACGCGTTCAGAGAGCAGACCCAAAGCAAAATAAAGCGAGTCTCGCACGAGGGCCCTCGCACGTGCGGGAGGCCGAGGAGCAATCAGCTTCAGCTAGCAGCTGGGAGGAAGATCACGCAGCACGCAACGCACGTACATACGTACGAGACCTTTGTTTCCTCCTCGCTTTATTTATTCTTTTCACACGCGTGCGTATTAGTCTCTCGCCGATTAACCAGAATTAGCAGATCAAGCCGCAGGCTCCTGATCCAAAGATTACTTTCCCTGGGACTAAAGCCACCCCCCTTCTTCTTTTTCGATCCCATCCTTTTGCCAGCCCCGCCCTGGTAGGGAAAGATCATTGCGGCGTTGAATCTATCTCACGCGTCGGAATTTCTCGCTCCCCTTTGATCGATCTACCACCTCTTCTTCTTTGGATCATTGCGGTCTAGAAGGTTTGCCCCGCCCTTCCTCCCCGGCCAGAGAGGTCTCGTGGTGATAATTCCCCTCCTTTCACTAAAGCACTTCCCATGACACAAGTCTTCATAAGTGGTGGTCTTGAAACAGAGGAATGACTGATAAAGCAGCAGACGCTTGGGTTATTGATCACGGTCAGTGGACTAATTCGCAACGGGACCAGTAGCAAGATTGGACTAGTAAGTTTAGTAGCTAACTCGACAGCTGCTAATTCGTAAGCGGTGGTGGCTGGTGGCCAGAAAAGTTTGGGCAAAAAACGCAACCACAGAAACAGAAACAGAAACAGGGGGTGAGGCAGGCAGGCAAGCAAGCGAGCGAGCAGAGAGGCAGTGGTTACAACTTACGGGATTCTCCTACTGCTAAGCCCTGAATCATGAGTCATGATGGCCAACAAAAGCACTAGGGTGCCCCGTTCTCTGTCTGCCTGGCTTACCAGAGCAGCCAACGCAACCGATCTTACACACTCCAAACCAAACCCAACCCCAAAAAAAAAAAAAGCATCCATCCTTGTCCGCTTTTATACGATTATTATCATAGCCATTGCGTCTAGAATGGAAAGACTTATTCAAAACGTGCCCACTGTTTCGTCCATATGCGAGAAACACATGACACTTTAGTCATCGTTCATCATGGCTGACGACTATTTGTCCTGTGAGAGAGACCAGCTGGTATCAAGTGTTCACCCATCTTTTTTACCTCCGGTTATTGAGTGCCCATCAGTCTCATTCTTCTTTTTTCCCGTCCGCATCTCTTTAATCACCTTTTGACGATAATTGTTCAAAACCATACTGAAACACGGTTCTTTCTTCTTTTTTTCTTCCCTTGTGACAAAGCGTTCCCCTGTGCAAAAGGCCTCCCTGCACAAGAGTTGTCGAGACGCGTCGGTGGCCAAACTCCAAAGGAGCCTCCTGACGCTTGATCGTCAGATCGGTTCATGATCGCCGGCGTCGCATCGGCATCAGATCGATCCCTGTGGTGCGCGGTGACCCGTCGGAACAGGGGAAGGTGGTGGTGGTGGTGCACCGTACTAAAGCCGACGGACGGACGGACGGACGGATCAACTGGCTGACTGATTGACTGAGGGATGCGCTGCACTGCAGGCAGCAGCGGCGAGGTGACGGAGCCTCGTCTCGTACCGAGGTCTCCATGAGGGCGGCGACTGAAAGCCGAGTGTAGCATAGGAGGACCTCGCTTTTCCTTTTTCAGGGGGGCTGAAGTGCAGCGAATCTTGCTGCCTGAAGAAAATTCAGATTGATGACATCGCTTGATTGCACCATTGAATTTACATTACGTGTACCGCTAAATATAACAGCTGGAGTATTACTACTGCTGCTCCTCCTCTTGTTAACAAGCGAACGAATTCGCATAGCTGTGATTACAGCAGGAGGGAGAGAGCTGAAACTGGAAGGAGGGGACGAGAGCGAGATATGGCCATATGGGAGGGTGGGGCTCGGGCCATGATTCCACTCCAACGCTCACCACACTTTGCTCAAGGATCCCAATCATGCTCCTCCGCGTCCATGCAACGAATCGATCGAACTTCTTTTGCCCGGATCCGGTCAAGGCCATCATCATCAGCACAGGGATGGAATCGATTCACGGCCTCTTCGGTTGCAGCCTCCGTTCAACATGCCGGTGGGCGGTGGCCCAAACGGCACTCCTCCTCCTATTATGCACCTCCAGCGCTCGGATCTCTCTGGGTCATCCTTTTTCTTGCAAAGGACCCGATAGCTCTCGTGTACCTATCTATGGTAATTTCGATTCGAATGTCGCCTTCTCCATCCTAGCAACGAGTACCGGTAGTGTTTGTTGCATCGCTATAATTCACTTCGGCTCTGTGTGTGTGTGAGAGAGAGAGAGAGAGAGAGAGAGAGAGATTGGCAGGAACTCAGGATTGTAGAAAAATGAAGGAGAAAAATTAAACGGGCCGCAAGAAATGCCCAATTCATCTGGGCCCACTGGACCTCACGCTTCCATCCCATTAATCATCAGCCCACAATTTTAAGCCCATGTAAAGCCCACCTTCATCTCCGCCCCTTCCACTCCACTGATCCACTCCTTCGTTATCACCTCGCGGCCTCACCTCATCCCCGGCAGCCGCGGCTGCACCTCAAGTCCTGAACCTTCTCCAGCTAGAGAGCAAGCGAACGAGATGGCGTCCGTGGCGCTCGCGCTGGCGGGAGCCTTCCAGGGCCTGTCCCTCTCCTCCTGTTCCTCGCGCCCCTCCTTCCTCCGCGGAGACCGCGCCGCGCTCGCCGTCGGAGGCGCGGCGGTCGGCGTGCCGGTGCCGGCGCGGCGGCTCACCATCCAAATGGCGCACAAGAAGGGAGCCGGGAGCACCAAGAACGGGCGTGACTCCAGGGGACAGCGGCTTGGGGTCAAGATATACGGCGACCAGGTCGCTAAGCCCGGCGCCATCATCATCCGCCAGCGGGGCACCAGGGTCCGGTCCTCCCGTTGCTCCGCTTTCATTAACATTTATTTCTTGTAGTTTCTGTTGGCCATTGGCTGTCGAGCAAGACATTTGCCTTTAGCGTTTAGCTAGTGGCGAATTACGGTGCATTATTGTGTAAATTATAGAGGATGGGAATTTCAGAGGTGAGTCTGGCGATGAACTTATGCGGTTCACTGATTCAGGGAGATAGGAAATGGTAAATTTTCTGATGACATTGCGCCTAGTTCGCAGAACTTCCTGTCACTCTGAAACTGTCAGCTGTTTCGTTTGTCTAGAGCATGCTAAGATGCACAGCTCAGTGCAAACATGTGCAAGTTGCCCAAATGTGCTCTTCTAAGTAGAACAAAATACATGTCCTAACGTGAAATTGAATACCAAGTAACGATCCGGCAGGACATGTCTCTCTCATGTAATTTGCCTCGTTGTGATGTAGCTTGATGTACCTTGCCTTGTTAAGTTTTTATCCTGGAAATTCAGTGTGCAAGTGCACTTTCTATGACTGCAGCATAATTCTTGAGTTTCTTGACAATTCTGCTGCCATTCATAATCTTTAAGTTTATATTTTATGGTTAGTACATTGTTTATACCACTAGGCCTTGTATATATCTGCTCAATTCATTATAACGTGTGAAAAGTGCATCTATTCTCCATTCCTTCTTTTTCTTATTTTCATTTGTTTTGTTCATTTCAGGTCTATCCTGGAAACAATGTTGGGATGGGTAAGGATCATACACTCTTTTCTTTGATTGATGGACTTGTCAAGTTTGAGAAGTATGGACCAGACAAGAAAAAGGTAGCTGCGTCTTGGTCATCACTTGTTGGCATTTGCTTTTACATATATTTAAGTTACAGGTAAAAGAAATTATTGCACAATTATCTGATTGGCTTTTCGTTTCCAGGTGAGCGTTTACCCATATGAGAAGCAACCTGAAAACCCAAACAGTTACAGAGCAAGGAAGAGAGAGTACTTCCGCATGCAGCGTGAGCGCAAGAAGGCAAGAGCAGAGGGAGCTGTTGAGCCTCAATTGGTACTAGCTGCTGTAGATGAAACTTCTGAGATCAACGCAGACTGCTGATAAGTTTCCCGTCCAGACACC
>BCLF01000009.1:928893-943192 GCA_001602275.1 Zoysia japonica | reverse complement strand
CCCCCCCCCCCCCCCCCCCCCTCTTCTAAAATATTTTTGATATTTCCCCTCTGAAATGTAAGAATGTAAGACTGCATGATGGAATACAAAGTCATATTGCACGTTGTCGTTTAGCTATGTTGTGTCTTTTCTGGTATAACTTTAGGGACATGGTGGGGTCTATTCTAACTCCATAGACCACAAAAGTTTGTGTAATGCTACAATCAGTGTTATCACAAGCTGATCCGATGTTTGAAATTAGTGGTATCCAAGATCCCAGTGTTGCAAGCATCAAGGCGCCAACTGAACATCATCATCACCGGGGAGTTGTGCTAGTTCAGGCTTTAAAAAAAAATGAACTTCAGAGGTTCATTTTTGCCGTAAAAAAAGTTGTTCTTTTAATATATTGAGGGTTTTGGTTAACTGATGATCACAAGCATGCATTTCCTTTTTTTTTCATTCCTGTTTAATATCGAGAACAAAAAGGGAGCTAATTTACAGATGTCATATCTTATTTCCCTGAACAAAAAGAAATAATACAATGCCTTCTGTTATTACCTCATGAAAGTAGTACTAACAAAATTGAGTGTGGAGCACAAATCGTGCTAAAATGATGGGATCAGTAGCCTTAAATTATTAGAGCTAGTAGCAAAAGTATCTTTTTTTTTTGTAATGAACCTTGTGGATCAGGCACTGGTCTCTTCTATTCAAAACAAAGAAATATAAAAGGGGCAGTCCTCCCCTATTTCTTTCTCATGATGTGCATGAACCTCATGTTGGCCTTTTTCTGATAAATTTCCCTACCAGAGGATAGATGGGACTCTTTATTGGCCCCCAACTCTCATGTGATAAATCTCTTCAAGAAAACAATGCAGAGAGAGAAAAAAAAAGGAAAGAGTAACAGAATGAAGAAACATATCCTCGTTTGCTCTCGCTCCTTCGTGTCTGTTCCTGTTATTCAGAAGCCTGTAGCACTGATGAGTGATGGTGCAAGTCAAGCATTTCTGAGACCCTGCAACCTTATTTTTCATCCAGCTTTGTGCAAGTGGAATCCTGGAGATGGGCTGGAAAGTATTCCAGTTACTAGATCGTTCTCTTTCAATGTTCTTGAGAAGCACAATCATTTTTTTCGTGCATGTCGAATCTTGGAAAGAACACTAGCATCTCATTGCTTAAAAGCATAAATGTCAAAATACAGTCATAGCTTCATTCATGAACATGGAGGATTCACCGTGCTAATAAAGTTAGCGCGTTTGCAGAATAGTTTGCCTGAAGCATTTTACTTTTCATTCAGGTAACATTTTTTCTTCCAAGTCTCACTATACCAGGCTGTTGATACAACTTGCAGGATAAAATACTGCCCCATTACTCTTTGTAACAAAGTCCATTTAAAGTAAGCATCAGAAGTGGTGGCCATAAATTTTTTATCTAACCTTGGGAGACAAATAGCTTTAGATGGTTAAGCATGTGAATAATTTCTAAAATAGCTGTACCACAGATTCAAAACTTTGTGTCATACCTTTCTTCCCTTCACATTACTAGGAACCTTCCAATTGTTGTCCTGTGGATCTTGATTTTCGTACGAAGTCATACCCATGTGACACTTTTATGGTATTTATGCTAACCCACTTAGTTGGAAGTTCGAATAACACAAAAACTATAGGTCTAGGCTTGAAACCTCGCACCAACATCTGATATCACCTTTTATCTTCAATTTTGTGAAAAAAGAATAGTAAAAATATCTAAGAAACTTGTGAGATTAAATGGAATATCTTTTGTTGGAGAACATCTTTGCCTTGGAAAAAGAGAACTTCATTTCCTTCAGATTTCAGGGTGAGCAAAACCTAATGTACAACAAACTGGCAGTGATAGAAAATCGTTTTCCACTCTATGAAAGGGCACTATCGAATCATCCATCCATATCCCATGAACTCTTGCTTATTGCAAATTTTGTTTGTGCTTGCAAACTTCACAGTCCACAGCACATAATAGTAATGCTATGATGCAACCACCAACTGCTAACAAAGGCTTTTTATCAAGAATTGTTCTTCCTTTTCTATTCTTAATTATTAGCCTAAAGCATAGTCTGCTGGTGTGGTAACCATAATTCCACAACCCTTATTCTCTTTCAATGCATGTCACATTGCCATGACAGGCAAATTGCAGAGACAAATAAAAACCTTTGTTTTCCCCTGTTCACCATTGGTAACTTCTACAATGCACTCAATTGATGGGCACCTCAGTGACCTCACTAAAGAGAGAAGCTGGGTCCTTGACAGAGGTAATGGACACTACTGCACTAAAGTTTGTTGGATTGGACTGGAGCAAGTTTAACCACTGTTTCCTTAGTCCTTAAGTCTTCGATTCCTTGATCTAGCAATAGTTGTGCACCATGACATTGCAAGATGAATTTCTATTATTTCTCAAAAAAAAGATGAATTTAAATTTAGTGCAGGAATAATTCATTGATGCAAGTGCCTTATAAAGAATTTCTTCTTAAAATTCAAAGAGTATATGGCGCTTGCCTCCTAAGTATCCCCATGATTTGATGTTGAAACATAAGACCGGACTTGATTTCTCTCTGTTACATTAGTGTATTATCCACTGTCTAAATGCCTATGGTTCAGATGCTTACAGCCACTGCCTGCACAGATTCTTGTTTTTTTTTTTTTTTTGAAACTGTACAGCAGGGGAAACCCCTGCTGAGGTAGTGCATAGATTCTGGTTGGAACCATTTTGTACTGTAATGAGTTAACCTTGGTCTATAATTAAATTGTACCCAAGTTATTAATAGAAAGCCATCACCCTTTCATTTAACCAAGTCAATAGGATTATAGCTACTGCATCTTACAGCTTGGTTCTGTAGTTCAAAATGTTGAGATGTATTCTCAACATGGTGCATTCAAGTGCCATACTGCAATACCAGTCTATCTGGGAAAGGTAGAGACCCAGTCAAGAGAATCCAAACCACCTTCAGGTCACTTGCACCAACTGTAGCACTAGAATGCATACCACGGGAGCAGAAATAGTCAGTAGGCATGCCAGAATTGTTTGTGACGGTAAGTCCATAACAGCTGTGCCACACTGACATGATTGTGCAACTGCTTGGAAGCATTTTAGTATGAGGTTGTTTTTGTTTTTACCAGGTACCAAAAATTGTTACACTTAACGATAGTATATGCTATTGCAGTAGCTCGGGGACACTGTCACGGGTAGATTGGATGATCAGCTTCTGCTGCCAAACAAGCCAGACCAACTGGCTATCGGCAAAGCGCCGTCTCGCTGAGGCTTCAAATGGGATCCATAGCCATGTGGAGGTAGAGGTATCCAAATTTCAATATCGCAGACCATCAAGTCAAGAAGGATCAGGATCATAAGAGCAGAGGGACCCAAAGCAACAGAGAAAAAGAAAAAAGAAAGGAGGTAAAAAAAAAAGGCAGCCATGGTATCTTTCTCTGACAATCAGTTGCCCCCACCCACAAAATACACACACAGCATTATCAAATCCCAGATGAGATGCCCTCTTGCAAAAGCAGCATATGTCTGCATTGCATCTCTACGGCCAATAAGAGATGTGTGTCACTCTTCACCTAATCACTCTTCTTCTGCCTTTTTCATGGCCTAACTTCCCCTCAGCCATCTATAAAATCCCTCTCGCCCCCCCTCCGTTCCCTCTCAGTCTTGAGCGTCCTCAAGTCTCTGTACATAATCTTGTGTATGGGTCGATTCCTGTGCTGTCCATTGCAAGAACCTGGTTGCGCATCTGGTGATCAAATGGATCACATCGTCATAGAGAAGATCAGTGCCACGAAGAAGAGCAGCAAGAGCAGGAGGCAGCAGCTGCTGGTCATTCCTACTCTCACACTCTACCTGATGGCCACATCTATCCTCTGCCTGCTGCTCACTAGTCCTGTCTGGTTCCCTAGGCTGTGCTCCTTCCTCGGATTCTTCCTCCTCACCACCCTCCCTGACCTGGCCACATCCTTCCTACTCAGCCCCAAGTGCCTCTTCGTCGTCGGCAACCTCATCGTCGCTTTCCTCGTCGGCGAGTCTAGGCTGGCGCCAAGGAGGGATCAGCCTTCCTTGTTGAATGAGATACACGAGGAGCATGTGAAGAGGAACATGGCAAAGATGACGGCTGCAGCGGTGGTGGTGGCTGATCACAGTCCTTTTGTTGGAGCAGTGGAGGGGGAGGAAGTAAAGGAGGAGGAAGCAGGAGAAGAAGAGCTGCACAAGAGAGTGGAGGACTTCATTGCTAGGGTCAAGAAGCAGAGGAAGCTGGAGGCCAAGAGCTTCTTCGATGTCGATCGATGAACATGAGGATATTGTAGCTTTTGTCTTCATTGGATCTGGAAGATGCAAAGCGAGATTGGATATATAGGATTTGTAATGCTTTGCTGCTGTCCTTGATTCTGTCTTCGTAGGGTTATGTCAGATATAAGAACATGCGTAGATGCACTTGCGGTGCGTCTGCGGTGTTATTACCTTAGGAAGAAGAAAATAAGCGACATAGAATCTGTGATCACTGAAGAAAGTTAAAAAAAAAAAAAGGAGGAGGAAAAAGTGGTGCATGGTGTGTTTCTCTTATCTTGCTCTGTGACTCAATCGGGCGTGATGCCATGATGATAGCACTTGTTCAGGGGAACAAAGTGATGGTGTTCACTGAACCTGATGGTATAAAGCTGTCGGGAACAATTTCTCAGAACTGTAAATGAAGATAAATGGTTTCTGTAATAAAAGTATGATAATTAGTTGTATAAGATTTGTTATTTGCAAATTGACACATGAGTGTACAGTCAGATTATATATGCTTCAAAAATTGATCCTGAACTCTCTGTTCTTCCACCAGCAACTAATCTAGTACAAATTAGTCCTGAAATATTATTACTGGCACCTGGAAATATTTTGTGGTAGCAATTACGACATTTCATTTTTACAATGTGTTGTGCACAGTGCACACAACTATTTGTTTGGATGAAGATTGAATGTGTTAGACGATATAAAAATAGTATGGCGATCACATGCAAGGCTGCGTGTTCCGGCGCGATAATCAGCAGGAAAAGGCGCACGCACTGCATACGCCGTGCTTATTCAGATTCGTGAAACGCGATACACGCACCACCACTTATAAACTCGTACTAATATAGTACTATCACAATATGAAAGATTGATAATACGTAGCAGTACAGAAAAAAAGAATTCATTAATTAATATTTCGAGCGGATCAACACTCGCAGCCTCAACCACTTGTCTCCGACCTTGTCTAGCTAGCTTTTGCGGCTGCTGAATCAGATCAGCGTCAGTTGCATGCCCTCACGATGAGATGAGATGACATATTCTCTCTCTTTTCTAAAATGCGCGGCCAGCCAAACGACATGACAGGGAAAAAGGTGCATTATGAGAGAGAGAGAGAGAGAGAGAGCTCATGCGAGGAAAAAAAAATTAAAACAAATTATTATCGCTAAAGAGAGAGAGCGCACGCATGCATGTCCACGACGAGATGACCGGGTTAGCCTACTGTACGTACGTAGAATAATCCAAACGGACTCGTTTGTAACGTGGAAAGTATATAGTTGTAGCATTCTGTCGAAATCGAAAACGGGTAGTTGTACCAGATGTTATCCATGTTTACCTGAAGGGAATTCATATCGAATCGTATTCGCCGAATACGAATCGAAATGTAAATACCGTTGCGTCTGCTGGCGCACAAAAGCATTTCACTGTACTGCAGTAGGCACTGCAGCCGCGTCCATACAGGCTTGGGATTCAGCCATTCAAGGGAAGCAAAACCTGACGCCTTCGGGGACGCATGGCCGCCGGCGAGGGAGAAGAAAACTGAAATGTTGGATTAGGCTTCCGGTCCACTAGGTTGGGTTGTGCCGTACTGGGCCAGAAGCTCCATCGGCAGGCCCATGCCAGCATGGCTGACGTGATGGTCACTCGTCGGCCGTCGCTGGCACCGGCAGCCTAGACCAACAAACAAAGTCACGCCCACGGCCCGTCTGCTGGACATTCACCTGGACTGTAAGTAACAGGCATCATGTCACTTGTCGCTGACGATTTGTTGGCATATGGTTAAACGGAATAGTGCGCTGTTTCCAGGTAAACAAAAGCGTTCGTCGTGCTCGCGAGAATTGTCGTTCAGGTAGGTGTTGATTAGTCAAAAACAATTGCCTGACATAGCCCAATCAAGTGTTTAGTAAAGTCATCAATATTGCCTGATTGACTTCATCCTGTTTAGTGCCCGTCGCATCATCAGGGAGACCTTAAAACCAGGGTGCCAGACAGGATTCGCAGGGAGAGAACGAACTCACGCAGCACCGGGTCCGGCAGACAGGCGGCCATCCAGCAGGCAGACTTTGGGAGCGGATCGATCGAGACGGCCATTTTCTCTAACCCAATCTTCTCTGCTCCTACGGGGTCGTCAGTCGTCGTGGACTCGTGGTCGCTTTCTGGCTTCGCCATCATCCTTGTTGGCACGGACTGCCGTGACGATCGATGATGCCCATTTGCTACTGTATTGGCCTGCAGCATCCATGCATCCTGCAACCAGGTTCTGATGATGCTATCTACTTCTATGGCGATGGCAGTTGCGATGGTACTGCCGGCAGCAATCCCGTTGTCTCCGTCTGTCCAAGTGTCCGTCATCCTCCATCAATTAGCACCTTTTTCTTCTTTCCTGGTGGCGATGTACTGGTGCTGCTCGCTTGTTCGGCCGCTTTTTCATGGTCCTGACGGAGTAACATTCCACGTTCCCGTTGTTCTCCGGACGGGGAATCGGAGAGCCGTGCGGTTGTCCAGCCAACGCGCCGCCGATGGGTTCAGTTTAATTGTTGGTCTCCTGCGTCACCTGCGCCCGGTGCCTGCTGCTTCTTGATCCATGGCGAATTGGTTGGGAGAGTCCAAGTCTCGGACAGACAGGCCAGGTTAGGAGAGTCGACGACCACATGGCTAGTTGGCCGCGTCCACCGTTGTCTGAGTTTGACCGCGAGCTGGCCCACTTGCGGCCGCGCCATGCTTATCCACTCCCGTACTCGCCCTCTCCCCTCCCCATCGGCAACAGCAGCGACGAGCCACTTGTGCGCTGGGAAAGAGAGAGAGAGAGAAGAAAGGGAGAGAGGAATCTGATCTCAACCATTTGTACTGCAACTTGTACTGCTAGTGCTAACCCACACAGAGACGCGGCCGGGACGACGGCGAGAGGAAAAAAAAAAAAAGGGAAGACGGGGACGGCAGAATCCAACCCAACATTGTTGCTGTGGACGCAATTAGGAAATGCAATGCTGACAGACGGCTTTATCTTTCTTTTTTTTCTCTCCTCTTTTCTGCTTCGCATCCTTCGCGGCAGTCAGGCAGGCAGTAGAGCACTAAAAAGTAGCGAGTTCCACCAACCTCAGGTGAACTCGGAAAATATAAAATAAATAAGTCACGATAAAAGTATCTCTAATAATTAAACAATTTATAATAAAATAAAATATATTTTTTGTATTTTTAAATAAAACAAAGAGCGATGTTTATAAAAATAAAAAATGACATTTTTTAATGAACGGAGTAAACAAGAAAGCCCAATTAGCAGAGTAAATCTACAGTCCTGTGGGTGAGGTATCTTTCCCTATCTCTCCTTCCTCGACCTCTCTCCTCCCCCATCCGTCTCTCGTCTTCTTGTCCTGCGTCATCTTGTCTTTCCCTTCCTCACTGGGGAAGGAGGAGGCAAGAGCAAGGAGCTGATCTGATCGATTTGATTGGCTGAGCGTCTGGCTGGGAAGAGGAGGAGGAGGAGTTGGTCTGCACGGCTGCACGCCACACCACACCAGTTGGAGACCGAGTTTCGTTTGGGTTTGTGTGGAGATGGACCCCAAGTTCCCCACACCCCCACCGCTAAACAAAACGGAGCCCACCACCACCACCTCGACCGCGCAGCAGCAGCAGCAGCCGGATCCCAAGGACTACCACCACCACCAGCAGCAGCCGGCGCAGCACCAGGACCATCGCCACCTGCAATTCCAAGTCCACCAGCAGCCGCAGCAGGATGGGGGAGGGGGGAAGGAGCAACATCAACAGCAGCAGCACCAGCAGCAGCAGCTTCAGGTGGTGGCGCCGGCGGCAGGGGAGCGGCGGCAGCAGTCGCTGGCGCCCAAGCGGAGTTCCAACAAGGACCGCCACACCAAGGTCGACGGCCGGGGCCGCCGGATCCGGATGCCGGCGCTCTGCGCCGCGCGGATCTTCCAGTTGACCAGGGAGCTCGGCCACAAGTCCGACGGCGAGACCGTGCAGTGGCTGCTGCAGCAGGCCGAGCCGGCCATCGTCGCCGCCACCGGCACCGGGACCATACCGGCGTCCGCGCTCGCCTCCGTCCCGTCGCTCCCTTCGCCCAACGCCGCGCTCGCGAGGCCGCACCACCACCACATGTGGGCGCCGCCCGCCGCGTCCGCCGGGTTCTCCTCGGCAGGCTTCCTGAATTCCGCCGCGGGCGGCGCCGACGCCGCCGGTATCGGCGGTCTCATGCAAAGGATGGGGCTCCCCGCCGGCCTCGACATGTCGGGCGGGGGCGCCGCCGGGGGGCACATCGGGTTCGCGCCTATGTTCGCCGGACACGCCGCGGCGGGCGTGCCGGGGCTGGAGCTTGGCTTGTCTCAGGACGGCCACATCGGCGTGCTCGCGCCGCAGTCACTCAGCCAGTTTTACCACCACGTCGGGGCCGCCGGTGGCAGCGGGCAGCTACAGCATCCGCACCAGCGTCACCAACACCAACACCAGCAGCAGGAGGACGGGGAGGACGAGCGCGAGGACGCCGAGTCTGACGAGGAGTCCGGGCAGTAGTAGGTCGTTCAAAATCGCGTTTTTTGGGGTGTTCCTTGAAGAGGACAAGGAGAGGAAACTGTACGCATGCAGCCACGGGATGCTTCTGCCACTCTTGGATTGTTGTTCGTCGATTTGTGATGGATTTTTATGTTGATTTTTCTCGTGTGCTCTCTCAAAACCACATAGAGGCCTCGATCTGCTATGGGGACTTGTTGCTGGATCAAGATCGTCTTCAGTTCTGGTGTACTCCCACTATCTTGGGGATGATCGCCGGAGTCTTTGCTCCCACTTCCAGGTAAAGTATCCATCTTTGGCCTTTAAGTATGTCACGGATTGCTTTGCTTCCTTGAAAGTTGTTGCTTCCCTCTTTGATGATTGTGCTATGCATCATCCAGGTGTATAATGGCTCAAAGCTGGATGGACTAGATTTATCGCCCTTGAGTGAGTGCCTTATTTGTTATTGCAGGTTGTGTAGATATTCAGATGATTTTGCAGTTAGAGTTGTGTTTGTTGTTGGAGTGACTTTCAAAAAGATATTCCGAGCAATTCAATCCTTCTTCAGAGGCTGTTTACGCAACGCGAATATGATAAGCACACAACTCTGGTGCTCTGATTATGTATGATTCTGTGCTTATTCCGTGGCATGCCACTGATCTGGTTTTGACTTCAATGATGTATGTTGTTTTTGTGGCTAAACATGCATACACCCTAATTGTGTACTTCATTTCGTATAGGTTTTGTTGTTTAACCCTAGTTAGTTATAATCATCTACTACTGATACATTTGGATAGGGAGGGTATCTAGAGGATTTGACGCAGCTATAACTGCCGTCTGATTCATAAATTGATATCTAAGCATTACGATCTGCCTATGTGAGAAACGTGTGTTATTTACCTGTGAATATTTCATGGAAGTATTTCATTCATGGGATGCACTCGAGCTCCATTTGGATGGGGACTAAGATGCATTGTGCAATTTCTAATGGCTGCACGATGACTTAAGAACCGCTAAATGCTAAACATAATTGGCTTCAACCTTGAGTCCCATTTCTGCTCACTCTATTGTCGTGTTAAAAATTACTTGGTCTCTATGCGTAAAAAATTGGTATGTGGAAGGACAGAGCCATCTCGCCATGTAGGTTTTAATGAATGGTCGTGTCTAAAGTCTGGTTTTATTTTCATATCCTTATTTTAACACTACAGGAGTACATATTTTCATTTATATAGATCAAGATGACTGGAACAGGATGTCCAGTGATATCAGAGGGTAAGAAGTGTGAAGGTGTTCTTTTACTTTATACGGGCAGCATGATTGTGTTGGCAAACTGATTTTCCACCGGTGCAAGCTAGTGCTCAGAGGAACCATTCTCACGATGTCTGCATTTCTGTGCTTTCTTGAGAGAATGATTGTGTTGGCTAATCGAGAGTTTCTATGTTTATTTTACCACAACAACTGCAAGCTCTGCTCGGAAGCTTCTCACGTTATCTTCGTTTCCTTTGAATTCAGTTATGTGCTTTTTTTTTTCTTCTTTCCACACCCCGATTATGAGAAGCGTCATAAATCATTTATATTCTGTGCTAGCACTACCTGTTAGATGTTGCTCAGCTATAATGGAAATGGACTGCATTTGGCACTGTCTGATAATGGTAAGGGCACATGGTCGGTTTTCAGTGGTTGTACGCTAGTAGCGTACAACAACGTCAGAATTGTCCTATGCTGAAATGTTCCAGACCATCAAAACGGATTTCTGCTTCTCATTTATAGAATCTTTTTCTTTCTTTTCTGGCGGTTGTGGTTGCTGGTGACTTCATGGTTCTTCTATCTAATTCGAGCCACACTCATTTGGCGTGTTGCTGAGGGAACAAGCTACTGGAATGGATGGTGTCGTTCTCGTCCATGCTGCCTCCTGCCGGCAACGCAATTACGCATGATTGTGAAAAAAAGAGAGGAGAATATGTGATGGTGTTTTTTGTCTTCCAATTTTCAAAAAAATTTCATTATGGATGTGATCATGTGAATGTTCATCAGTAGGTGGTGCTTGTACCGGTTGCATCTCCTGCTGTGCTGCCCATGGCGTCCCATCTTTTTATTAACTGTAAAGGTGTTAGGAGCTGAAGGGGATTGCATATTATAGCTTTGACGAGCTAGTGCTTTGTGCAACACAATCAACATGTTGATCGTGCGAGTTAGCATAAAGCTGTCCGTGAGTGAGTGATCGATCCTTAGTTTTCGTTATCCCATGTTTGTACAGACAAATAAATGAATAAACATGTGAGAACGGAGTCGTGTCTAGTGATCGAAATAATTGCAGGCGCGGTTCATGCGTTCCTTAGGATATCTATACCAACAAATTAAAACAATCCCTGCGCCTTGCGCCTGCCTCTCTCGTCCAAGGTTAGATCAGATGCGTAGAGCAGAAAGAGGATTGACAGTGCGAGGGCGAGGCCCGCCCAATGGACTGCAAAAGCTTCTTTACCTATCCCTATTCTATAGCGTGGAGGATTGCGGCGCGACCCTTTTTCTTTCGCCAAAAGAGCAGTGCAGATGGAACATCTGTTTCGTTCTGGGTGGCGAATCGTTTCGATGGCGCGCGCGGTGAATTTTGTAGTGCAGCTTTTTTGTTTTTATAAAAGCTCCCGTCTCATCTTTTATCATCCCTTTTTTTTTGGTTGAAGAAAACATCTTTTATCACGCTGCTCCCCATAATCTGCCACCCAGGACGAACCAGATGCACGATGCAGAGGTCACGTAAAACTGGGAAAAGGAAAGACGGAAAACAATGTTATCGCCCGGAGGCCGGAGCTTATCCAGAGACGTTCCTGGCTCGTCCATTGGTCGGCCGTCCGTCCGTCCGAGTTGCCCATCTTTTACTGTTATCGCCTGTTCGCCTGCGTGGGACGACAGTGATTGCCGACCAGGTGGCTTGCCGGGATTACCTGTGCTAAACAACTCTTTCGTTCTGTCTCGGGCCTCTCGGGCGGCCACGGACGCCGAATGGCCTTTCCAAAGCTCAAATAAGGGGCCTACATTTCGGCCCAGCCCATGGCCTCTGCCTCCCTCCTTTTTTTTTTTTGAATGTCAACGCCGGTGGTGAGCCTCTGCCTCCCTCGCTCGCTCGCTCTATCTCGGACCATCTCGTCTGCCTGCCCCCAGGACAAATTTTCCCACCTGCGACGGCCGCGCCCGCCTTCGCTTCCCTACGACATGATCGCCAAGGGCGGCGGTGCGGTCGACCCGTCGCTGCCGCGGTTCAAGTGCCAGAACTGCCGCCGCGCGCTCGTCGGCGTCGACCCCTACGCCGATCGGCTGTCCGTCCACGCCGCGTCGTCCGGTACTCGTACCCTTTTGCCTCCCCGGCCGCCCGCCTTATTCTGGATATGTAATTCGACGCAAAGCACGATCTCATTCTGGATGATCTAGAGTGCCAGCCCACCCTTTCCAGCTTTACTGTAGTAGCTATTATCTCTCTCGTTTTCCAAGCGCTGCCCGCTCCGCTTCTCCATGATGCAATTTTGTGGCACTGGTTGACCCTTGTGACTACTAAGCAACTATTAATTGGATGGCGCCGCAGGTGTGCAAGCGTCGGCCGTTCAGGGTAGTAGCATGGGTGCGAGCAGGATGGACAACTCGTACGTCGTGCTGCCCCGGCAGAACAGGTCTCAGGAAGCCCGTCCTGGTCCTAATCTCCCCCCGCGGCCACGCCAACGCCCGCCTAGGGAAGCAGCCGCACACGATGATCCTGACCAATCGACAAGAGCGATTGAGGCTTCATACATACTGCTTCCACCACCTGCTGCTTCCACATGCATGATCTCTAGTGTTACTGCATTAAAAAGGGCTGCTTATTATGATGTGCTTATAATATTCCTTCTGTGAGCCTGCATTTTTTTTTCAAAATTTATCCATTACTGCTTGCAAGGTTTTTTTTTTTGCCTCGCGCTAAATGTAGAGAACACTACCGCAGTAATTAATCGTGGCAGTACGTTCCCGCTTTCTTATTATTACCATGTGCAGGTTGAGCAGCCACTTTGTCTGGAATGTATGAGCGTTCTTTCTGAAAAGATGGATAAGGGGATTGAGGATGTCAATGCTGACATTGAAGCGTATGAAGCTTGTCTTCAACGTTTGGAGCAGGAACCTTGCAACATTCTCAGTGAAACATATTTCCAGGAGGAGAAACAAAAGGTGACTACTGTTCTAATCGCATACATTTGATACTATTGCATATTTATTCATCCCTTGTACTAATTTCAGACCGAGGAAGAAGAAAAGAAACTTAAAGCTGCTATTGAAGAAGCTGAAAAGCAGTATTCAGAAGTCCGTTCCGAGATGAAAGATCTCGAGATAAAGTCTAAACAATTTGAAGAACAGGAAGAGCGGTTAGCGGTTGTTTGCTTTGCCATTTTTTTTCTTTCAGGCACCTTCTTGTTATTGACGTTACTGTTGTCTACAGACTGCACCTCAAACAAACATGATTTTGCTATAATTAATAATTAGTACAAAAGTTTGTATGTGATCTGCACTGTTTGTTTTGGATCCTTGGGTAAAGCTTCAAATACTTACTACGGAGTATGTAAATCTGATACAACAATTGCATAAAGTTTGTGCACAACCTTGTTTCCCTACTGTTCTTTGTTAAACATTAGATATTTTTGTTATGCATAGCTGAGATATAATTTTTCTGTAATTAGGTACTGGCATGAGTTCAACAGCTTTCAGTTTCAGCTGACATCCCACCAGGTGTACTGATTACATGCGCATGAGTATCTACTTGATAGAATAGCATAAGAATTCCTTCCCTTTTTTTTTTTTTTGACCTACTTGCTGTTGCCAATACTTGAAATGTTTTACAATGGAACGCACAGATAATAAGATTTGCATCTCATTTCATTTTAATTTTGCTCTATAATTGAAGAAATGTAAACCAGGTACATGGTTGATTATGTGATCATATATTTCCTTCGTACCTTTAAATTATTGACAGCAAATCAATGTTTCTGCAAAATGTGTATTATTTGTGCCGTTACGCCGCACTCTCCTAATTTAGAAAACTGCCACATATGTTTCTTTGTTGATATGCATTTTCCCTTATTGCTGTTTTGTTTGCCAATATTTTGTGACATTTTAAATTATTTATCTGAAAAATTTTCAACGTCAACATTCAGGATGAAAGAGATGCAGTTTTTGCCAAGACAGAAGTCTTGCAGGTTCATTTGGAATTGTTGAAGAGAACTAATGTTCTTAATTATGCATTCTATATTTCACATGATGATGTAATTGGAAGAATAAACAACTTCCGTCTTGGACGCCTTTCTAATGTCGCATAGGTAGTATGCTTATGAATTAAGATGCCATCATGCAATCAATTCTTTGGTTTGGACATAAAACCTACATTAAAAAAAAGAAACAATAGTGTATTTGTTTGTTGGTGTTCTAGCACTACACTTAAAGTTTTTTATAGCTGAAAACACAAAACTTGATAGAAGAAACTGAAGGGTAATATTTTTCCTAATATCAT
>BCLF01000009.1:859217-918752 GCA_001602275.1 Zoysia japonica | reverse complement strand
CACGGATCCAAATCCACTGGCTTCACCCATTTGAAGGCACCAGGCAACAGTAATTTGTGAGATGATATACAGTGGGAAACAGTAATCTTTACTCCAAAACTGTGCGAACTGTGCTGTTGGCCACATTACCATGGCACGAGAACTTAACCTGTCCGCCTTGAATGCAACCGCTGGAATCTACAGTGATGATTTTGGACAACCGCAGTATCAAACAGGAACCCAAAGCTTGGATCATTGTATGAGTTAAAGCGAAATCCGGGGCCGGAGCTCCAGGGGCTTACCTGTTTTTCTCTATATCATGGCCCCCTCGCAATTATACTCGGACCAAGATCATAGCCAGATGATCGAGTAGGCAGCACGAGCCACTGGAGCTACGGGGCTCGGAAAAAAGTCTGCGTCTTGCGTCAGCTGCAAGTACAGTAGATGGTGTTAAAAAAAAAGTAGGAAGGTGTTGCGTCTTTGATCTGGATCTCGGTCTTGTTTACACCATCCAGATTCTGCATCTGAAACCGGAACAGAAAACAGCAATGTTATCCGGATCTTTAAATCAGAATGCACTCTAAACAGCACAACTCCATGTTTCTTAATGTCTCATGCCATGTGACCATGATCTAGATAACATGTCCGCTAATCAAATATCACGAAGTGAATATAGAAGGGGAAAAAAAGCTGCTTATAAGTTAACAGCACAAGCAATTATTTCATGATGTAAAGTCAATCCACAAAATTATTGGGCTAAAAATCAGTTATCACTAATAACACATGTCAATCTCTCGGGGAAAAAAAGGGTCTGAAGTAACTGGGATGAACCAGATACATGCATAGCTAAACCTGAGGGAAATGATATGGATCAAACAACATTTGATAATCTCCATTATTCTGTACATTGTAAAGCTGAGAGAAGTGATACAAAAAAGAAACGCATCTCTAATCCAGCTACATCATTTGCCTAAACCTGAACAAAAAAATTGGAGCCACCAGTCGTGGCACAATTTTTTACATAATAATAAGCGAGAATGTACACAAAATGCCATAACCCATGTCTGTTAATCGTCACGAACAATCTCACCCATGATCCGGTTACTGTGGACCTTGAAGCCAAGTAGAGAAGGGTCAATCTGCTTTCCTTTCTTGGTTTTCTTCTTCGCGCCCTTACCACCTGGACCCCCATCTGCAGATTCTGAACCATCATACTGCAAAGGTGGCTTCTTATTGCTCTTCAACATTTCACTGAAGGACCGACCAGAGGCATCTAGATTAGTGGTGCTTGATGACATGTTATATGCCCCTGCTTCTCTGCTGCTAGGGATGGAGGCTTCCATAGCCTGGGTTACTGAGACAACTCCGGATTCCATCTTATTTTCTGCCCAGCAAGATAACAACATCAATGTTGCATAGAAAGAAAGCATAAAAATACAATAAATATAAGCACAAAGATACAGAATCAAAATGAAAAAATGGGTGCCATCAAGTTTATGCCATATATATTTATTTGTTCTTTGTATGAATTGACCATCAGGTTTCCCTTGATGCATCTTCAATTGACATCTAATATAAGCAAATTAACTAGATTAAATTTTAACGATATAAATGTTGCTCGAGAATACCATCAGAAGATGCAATACCTGCCTTCTTCAACCTAACGGTTGAAGACAGATCCACAGAAGCTCCTTGAGAAGTAGCGCTATGCTGGCTTGTGCGCTTTAGCAAGGAATTAGAAGTCCCTTTTGAGATGCCAGCATCAGACCTGCATATTAAAAACAATGCACATCTATACATCACAAATACAGCGGATAGCCAACTTTGTGAATGTAAAATAGAAATAAAAAATAGGCATATAAAACAATGCATTGGCACTGAAGCAACTAAAGTTATATATAAATCCTTGAAAATATTAAACAATCACAACTCTTGTGAAGAAAATTAATAATGAATTAATTTCAAAATAACAATAATGAAAATCTTACAAAAAATCATAGAAGTACAGTTATCTAATGCACATAGCTCCTGCTTGCTGAAAGGTAAAAAAAAATATAACAAATACTACACCAAATAAAACATACAAATCAGAAAACAAGAAAATAAGAAAAAAGCTCGATAGCGGATTTGGGCAGCTACAAGGCTTAGAATAATTACCAGCTATCAACAGCTTCCCCAGCAAAATCAGTTTCGTTCACAGTTATGTTTCCACTAGAGCCCTGCTTTTTTAACCTGGTCAACTCGTTGACAGTCCCAACAAACTGATTAGCCGATGCTCTACCACCCATAATATCTGAATATTCTCCCCTTTGTGCCTCTTCCGTTGCAAGAAGATGATGCTGCTCAAGCATCTGTCCTGAGCTTGATCTAAGGTTATATTTCCCACTGTTCTCAATACTATGAGGTAAATTATTAAGACTGGCTGATGCCTCCTGCACAGATTGCCCTGTTTTGGCAAAAAGTGACCTTTCTGCAAGAGATCCCTCAAAAGACAATCTGTCTACTGGGGATCTCAAGGGGTTCTCAACAACAGACGGTGCAAAGTGCATAGAAGGATCTTTACGTCCAAATGATGCTGACACTGGAACATCAGAAAACCCCAAAGATTGCTGTGACTGAAGGGCAAGTTTCTTATGGATAATATCACTCAAATCTTGCTCTGCATTCCTCTCTTTGTTCATAAGTGATGCCCACGCATGCGGGTTGTCAACAGAAAGGTTCATTTGTAACTGGTTCATGAGTGATGGTTCTATCAGATTATTTTGCAACTGACCATTCACATCTGACCAGTGCCTTTCTAACCTTCCTACTTGAGAACTAGAAAGTTGCTCTGGAAGCCTATGTTGCTGGGGATGCACCCCTGTAGGAAGCATAGGCATCTGACCTAAAGCATATAAATCATCGTGTGTTTCCACCTGACCAAGGCCATGCTGACGTGCTAGAGCATTTATAACATCTGGATTTGGTAAAGGACTGCCACCAGGCAAAGAACCAGAGCGCTCGAGAGAGTGAATACCTTGACCTCCCCTATTCAAACGCTCGTGCAAGGATAGGCTTCGCTCAAGATGTTCATTATGTTCAAACGATGAGGATCTCTGAAAATTATCCAGAATATCAAAATGACCATTCCTAGAGGCATGGCCTGGATTCGGGCTGGTTCCTGCACGAATAAACTGACCGGCATCATCCAACGGCCACCCACCACTTAAGTGCCTTTCTTCCTCCCTACCTGAATGAGATCGCAGAGCATTAGCCAATTGCTGTGACTGAAGCTGCTCGTGCTGAAGGCCTAACAGAATTTGCTGGTCCAAAGGAAGCATTTGCCTCTGATTTGAACGCGAGAGAGCATCTAACATTTCATTATGATGCTCCCTGTGAAGACCATGCCCAAATTTTGCTTGAATAAGCTGTTCAATTGCTGCATCATGCTGTCTTTGCAAGTGGTGGGGTTGATGATGCAGGTCATTTAATACTTGTTCCCGAAGTAAGACTTGGTCAACCATATTATTTGGTCCAAAATTTGGCAACTGTTGTTGCAACAGTTGCTCAATAATCATCTGTTGCTGTTGTTGCTGCTGCTGCTGCTGCAAAAGCTGAGCTTGCCGTTGCTGCTGTAGCTGCCTCTGGTGCTGCTCTTGCTGTAGCTGCTGGCGACGTTGTTGTTGTTGTTGTTGTTGTTCAAGTTCAAACTGGACCCTCAAAATATACTCCATATCAGGAAGAGGTTGATTCATAGGCTGACGGCGTTGGTTCAAAGAATCAAACTGTTGTCCTGGAAACGGTCCTGGGAAGTCCATATTGTTACGAGCCATTAGTTGCTCCTGCTGAAGTTGCTCCCTTCGAATCTGCTGAAGCAGCAATTGTTCCTCAAAATTTAAGTGACGTTCAGCTTCGATACGAGGGATTCGACCAGCAACGTTAGCATCATTCATGTTTTCCAGCTGCCCAAAGTTCGCAGGCCACTCTTCACGCACACCAGGAGCTTCATTCATCCTGCTATGCGGTCCATGCCTCACGTTTACAGGTGGAATGTCCTTGGGCACTGTATGGTTGGGATTTATTCGCTCATTTCCACCAAGCACAATTGACGAGAGAGGTTGCTTTGGATGCAACCCTTCCAGCTCAGACCAAAGTAAGTCAAGAGGACTCAAATCACTCTCCCTCGAGACATTACTCTGCAGCAAATTAGCTTCTGCCACAACAGAATGAGGATCATGCGGTGCCAAATGCAAATTCGAACGATCGCTCCCAAGATCCCGTAGGTATTGACTCGTGCTGCTATTAGGCCTCCCTGTGTACAGCACTTCTGTCACAAATATGAAAAAATGAGCATATACCTTATGAAAGAGAAGAGAGGAGACAAGGAAAAAACATATACTAAGAAAATTAGCGTACTCTTAGAACAATGGAAACTAACCTTCGCTGTCCAGATTTACTGCTTCGGGGATGTGCTGGGACTGTGCTAATACTCCCTGCTCACCTCTTTTAGTATCAACTGCATGGCTTTCAGAATCCCATTTTAGCACTTGATCACTCTTCCCAGAAGAAGCAGAAGTAGACATTACAGCTTCAAACTTATTTTGTACAGAACCCAGTGATTGAGCACTTTCATCACAGGGTGCATCCAGGTGAGGTTGGGGATTATGTCCAAGGTGTGGCATGACTTCGACAAGCGGGCAGAAAGGAGCATCATCTGGTGCCTGAGACAAACGAACAGGTAATTCCAGACCAAAATATCCATCTTCAAACCAGGAGATTATGTCAGCACCCAGAAATGGGCCCTGCACACCTCCTTGGGGATCCATATAATACAATGTCAGCTCCTCCGGGTAACTAGCTTGGCCGCTAGCTTTAATATCCATGTCCTTGCTGTGGTGTGGCATAGGTGATTCTCGAAGATTCTCAAAGGGTGTTACATCAAACAGGGTGTTTGAATCATCAGGTAGCTTTGTGCTAAGGTCATGATGAGTGCTTGATTTGCCTCCAGCAATTTTGGAACCTTCCTGAATGTTAAGAATCACTGATTGATTCTCACGAGTATTTTCCTCCTTCAAATTCTTTGGTGGTGATGTACCAACAGCACTAGAAAAAATCCCTTCTTTGATGAAGGCATCTTTCTCCGAAATCAAAGCAGTGGAAGCAACTTTGTCTGTTCCCTCTTCAATGCCACAAGCCGGTTCTGTAACAAGTATTGTATTAGAATATAACCGATGGATAAGAAACCATGTGACACACTAAAAGTGAATTTTTAGATCTATTAAAATGCCGTGACTAACATCCAACAATGTGGATATACCTTCAGGCTCTTTTGTCCTATCTCTTTCCTTTCCAGGCGCACTGGTCACTTCACTGCTGATGACTTTACCCTTCCTAATATCTTCCAGAAGAGCCTATAAAGTGCATAGATAAAAAAAATATGCAGATAAATGGAAAACTGAGGAGCAGGTTAGATAGGAAAGTAGGACGACAAATTTACAAGGCATTACCTCTTCATGAGTACTGGGTGCCACAAAGGCTAGTGGATTCGCAGAACTAGACAGTGTGATGGAAGGAATTTCCTCAAGTTTAAGGTGTGAATCATCAAATGACTTTATGTTTTGTTGCCTGTATATATCCAGAAGCTTCCCTCTTGGGTAGCGAAAAGCAATTTTTGTATAATTCACGTGCATGGGTGGAGCACCAATTGGTCCTGCAGAGGATGGCCGGTTGAAGGATGGAGCTGAGTTCAGGTTTCCCCTGCCTCTTCCAGGAGCAAAACCAACATTTGAATCCTTCACACGTCCTTTCTCAGATCCAAAGCCTGGAGCAGCACGGTATGTTGCTGTCCCAACAGAATGACTTTCCTGCCTGTGACGAGGTCTCCATTTATCACGGGAATCTGACTCAGACAGTAATCTTCCTGTAAATGTCTGTTTTTCAGCATAGGTTTCATCCTTTTCCACGTCAGTTTTTTTGTCAGTCCTGGTGTCCTTCTCCTTGTCATCAGGTCCCCACCTTGATGACCATTTTCCATCTCGACGACTTTCATTCCCCAAATTACGGGTGGAGCCATCAGTCCACCTTTCAGATGCAGGAGGTGCACGTGAATCAATGTTATCCCTTGTAGAAACATTGTCAGATCGGCGATCATTCTTACGATTCTCCACATCCCAATCCACTTCCTTCTTACGGTCCCTCCTCCCAAGTAAGCTAGTCTCCCTCTCCTCTTCAAGCCAACGAAGACCACTGTCAGCATCAAATATATTCAGCCTGCGTCCCTTCTTATCCACATTTCCTTCCAACATCCTCACTTCCTTTTCAGCAGGGTCGAGGGAAGACCCATGCTGCACAGAAACCTGCAGATGAGCATACATCATTAGCAAAACATCATAGCCAGCAAAGAGTTTGCAATTAATTAAAATGGCGCCTGACAACACAACATTACATCAAAACAAACCACATCAAGGACAGTGATCACAAACCTTTGCATCAGTTCGTTTGGGGTAAAGCCACTGAGGAGACAGAGGAATGCTGTTTTCGAGGTGCTGCTGATCTGCATCATATATTTCAGGGACAATGGCTCAGTAAAACATGATAGTAGTATCTTGCATACACACGTGCACAACAAGCAAACATGAAATAGCAACACAAGAATAAATCCTGCAAGCTGCATATGATCACGGTTGATAAAACCGACAAAAACCACTTGGTTTTCATGGTTTGGTCAAACTGGCCTGGCCCGGTTTCTTTGGTTCACCATTTTGAAAAAAAAAATGAAATTTGAAAAAAATGAACAGGTAAAATTGGGGCAAAAAAAACCATTCGGTTTCACAATTATTTCCGAAAAACAAGGAAACCGAAGTGTATAATTGTAGCATTTAACTCAAATTTCGTCCAAATTTTGATTTTTTTTAACTTGACCATCAAACCCATCGGTTTTAGCGGTTTTTGTAAACTGGCGAGGCATGGTTTCGTCTGTTTAATAGGTAAGGTTAATCCTGCATGTGATAGCGCAAAACATGCAGCACTAATCATCAATGACTATGCAGTAAGCACGAAATCAAACAGTGGCAAAGTCAGAGGTAAAACATTCAGTTCCAGGTCCGGACCATTAGAATCGTCGACGAAACCCATAGCGGCAGCGGCAGCCTTGTCCTCCTCGATCCCAAGCGACAAACCATCTGCGCAATAACCACACATCAAATCGGGGGCATGCACCAATCAGTCACGGATCTAGGACGATCCGCGGGCGCTGCAGATCGGATCTCCAGCCGTTCGGGGTGCGCAGATCGGGCCTCTCACCTTTCCCGAGAGCGTCCGGTCGATCCAGCTTCCTCTCCGCCATCGCGAGATCCGAGAGCGTGGGGAGGGAGCTAGGGTTTGGGTGGGAGCGGGAGACGAGAGCAGCGGGCCGCGGCGCGATCCAATCCGAAGGTGCGGAGCGGCGGCTGCGAGGGAGAAGACGGTTAGGGCTTCGAGAGCGAAGCGTTGAGGTCGCCGGCGAGAGCGAGCGGAAGGTGGCCGGGCTGGGTTGGGAGCGCTGTGTGTTTTTCAGGCTACTTTTCGCTGCTCGTTTCGATGGGCTTGCGCTTGCGGTGCCGTGGCGAGCGAGGGGGAAGGGGATGACGGAAGCCGAAACGGCGAAGGGATAAATTAAATTTTTGTTTTTTAGTGAAACCATTCCCATGTTCATTTCTTTTTCTAAGCACTCGTTCCGATATTTTTCCTCACGCTACGGTTTAAAAAAATATTAATTTTAAAAATAATATATTAAAATTAAAAATTTTAAAATTTCATTCTTCACCATTTATATTAATATTAATTCGCTATAAATTTGTTTTACTTTTCAATAATTTTTTCGGATATTATATATTTGTTCCGAGTAATTGTATTTTGTTAACTAATAATAGTCCATATAAGTTCAAGGTCTGAGAGATCTTAAAGAGCTCGTCTATTAGATTTGTAAGAGATATTCGATCAGATTTGTAAAAATAGACGATTCTTTAGAGCTTAAAATCTCCCTGGAAATTACTTTTGAATTAACTTTATACTCTAATCATAAAAGAAAACTCTTTCAAACATTTCTTGATGCAGAATCATTTATCTCTTTGCTATTGGCTCTTCAGAAACAGAAATCATGAGGATTTTTCTAGGAAATGTCAAATGTGGTAAGCAATAATCTCAATTTGTGAAGGAAGAATTGGTGATGAAATCAATTCCCAAATTTATTATCACATGGAGCCAATGCAGAGAAGCGTAACCTAAGGTCTTGATTCCGGAAGAGCGCACAAGACTTCTTCTAGCGGGGTCGTATCCTTTCCCGTGAAGAAGAAAATGCAGGCTAGTGTACATCCTGCCTCAATGCACGAAATCTGCTCCGTCGATTCCGGAAGAGCGTACAAGACTTCATTTACTGTAGCACAAAATCTGCTCCTTCGATTTTTGATCCGAAAGTTCAAAAACTGCCTCAATGCATGCTACAGTACATCCTCTCCCTAAAGACCTGTACGGAAGAAGATTTCGATCCCGCCATAACACTCATGTACTGTGACTTCGACGACTGGGCGAGCTAGATTATGATAATATTTGACAAAAACATGGAGAGTATGAAATTTTTCTTCATTCTAATACATTATTATTCTCGCTTTCTATTACATATTTCTTTATTCTTAATAATAAATTATTTCTATCTTTATCTCTCTCCTAATTTCTATACATCCTATATTTCAATTTATTACAACTTTCTTAATTTTGTGTCTACACAAAAAATATAAATAAACTTGGACAGAACGAGTCATATCGTTATCTCTACTCTTAAAAAGCACAGTTTTTTTTCTACGTACACAAGTAAAACATCTCCAACGAAATAAGGACTACGTGCATACGAAAAAATGCACTCAGAGTCGTTTCTTTTTACAAATCTGACAGATAAAATCTCTATATAGACACTTTTTACAAATCTAACGGACGAAGTCTTACGAAACTCTAAGATCTTAGACCGACTTTTAGTTAACAAAATAGAACTACTACTACAACAACAACAATAAAGTCTTTAGTCCCAAACAAGTTGGGTAAGCTAGAGAAGAAACCCCGAAAGACGACTAAAAAGAAGCAATAAACGACAATCAAGGTTCAGACACGTGAATTGCTAGCCTTCACGAACTCCTATCAAAGCTAACTCCTTAGCGATATCCCAATCTTTCAGATCTCTCTTCACAGACTCTTTCCACGTCAAGTTTGATCTACCTCTGCTCTCTTCGCACCGTTTGGTCGACTTACCATCCCGCTACAAACCGGTACCTCCTGTAGTCTTCGTTGAATATGTCCAAACCACCTCAAACGATGTTGCACCTCACAAGCCGTTTAGAAGGCTTCACCTCAAGAGTAACAAATGCTCACGGATTTGCAACTCAATGCTCAAGTGCTCAATAGATGGGAGTGCTCAAATGTGCTCTGAAAAGGCAATCTCTCAACCCAACACTTATGATTTCTCACAAATCACACAAGCCTTACAAAGAGGGGTTGGGGAGAGCTCTAGAATGCTTTGGCTCAGTTATGGACGTGGTAACACCAGCAGCTTCCACTAAGAGGAGAGATAAGGTATTTAAAACACTCCCTCAAAAACTAGCCGTTGGTGCTTCGGTTTACCAATCAAAACTTCCAGTTTTCAGAAGAAACTAGCCGTTAGACACAACCCAAGGAAAACCAAAACTTCCGATTCACCGAACCAAAACTTTTGGTTTGGTAACTCCGGCAAAGTGCCGGACACTCCGCAGGATAAAACCTCAACCACAGAGAGGGCTGCTTGAACACTCCGAGAAAGTGTCGGACACTCCGGTGGAGACTTAGCTGATTTTGCTAGAAACTGCTAGAACCGAAACTTTCGGTTTGAAAAACCGAAACTTTCGATTTTTCTGTCTCAGCAAAACTTGTGAAAATGTATGGCTATTGTGTTTCTCTCTTCTCAATTAGGTGTCCATGAGCACTGAGATTATGTTTTAATCTATGTTGCATCCCTCTCAATAGAGCGGCAAACCTATACTCAAGAAAGAAATAAAAAGCTATACGATTCTTGAATCTTGCCACTTCTTCATAAAATTGCTTCTTGAGGATGAGCAACGTACATTTTGCTTGAGCTACTCTGTTTTAAACTAGTAATCTTGAAAACTTTCAATCCATGTGATCAATATCCACTAAATGCTTCTAAAATACTTTTTTTCTTTTTTTTCAATAGAATATCGACACTTAGCAAAATATGACTCCTTGTAGCTTGAAAAGTCAATCATGATTCAACTTAACTTGTCCTTCTTCGGTACTAAGGTTCTTCGGCGCCAAAACTCCTTCTTGCCCTTCTCTCTTTCCCGATCCATCACGACACCGTCAAGTTAATCCTTCACCTTCTCACTAACTTAAGTCAAATGTTGCTTTGTATTTTTAATGAATGCTTTTTGAATTCTTTGATGTCAACTTCATAACCCAAGAGCCTTTTGGTTGAGATCTTAAATATAATCCATCATAACTCTTGATCTTATTTTTACTTAGCACAACCTCTCTTGGCTTCTTTGACATCAACTTCAATCTTTGCAAGTCAAGTAGCTTCATGTAGAGATCTTTAATTTGATTCATCATAAGTTTTGATCTCTCTTTTTGCTTGTCTTTGCTTCTTGTTTATTTCTTGTTCACTTGACATAGGATGAACACCTCTTCATTTTTCATGTGACAAGTGATCTTTTTATGGGATCTTTACTTAGAGTACACATATCTTTTGATCTCACTCTCGGCTTGTAACAACTTCACTTTGACTTGAGATCAATGTATTTTTGATTGAAAGGGATATGACAGTCATCATGAATTAAGATATTTCAATTCTATTTTAGGATTAACAACCTGCTCATCAACTCAACAAATAATGTTAGTCCTTTAATCATGTTGTCATTCAATTCATCAAAAACCACTAAGGGTGTAGATGCACTTTCAACAAGATACTCCTAAATTCGTAGAAATAATACCCATTTTAGTTCTTAAACTATCGTCAAAAAGCTCAATTTTGTCTTTCAAATTTCAAAAGATCCAATTTGATCCCTGAACTTTGATTCGAGGCTCAATTTCATCCCTCGTCTGACGTGGCTACACACACGTGGTATGCCACGTCAGCACTTTGTCATGCTATGTTAGATTCAATTTTATAATATGGTTTCAAATCAATTTTTTTCAAACTGTTACTTTATTTTTATCCCATTTTGAACAATCGTATTTCTTAAAATTAATGAAAAAATTCTACATAGATATTTTTATATTTATATTTTAAAAATAAATAATTTTGACATATCTCAATATGCTCAAAATCAATAATTTAAACATATTATATATTTTTGACATTTTTAACAAAACTGAATATTAACACAATCCATTTAGGAAATGCCATTTTTATTAACAAAATAGAAAATTTGAAAATTCCTATTTTGAGGTTTTTAAAATTTAAAATACCAAAATATATTAGCCCATGATGTACCTTTGATTCCCAATGAACATATAAGATCTTGTGTTGTTGCATTAATTCTAAGAAATACGATGGCTCAAACGGATAAAAAACAGAGCTATGGTTTGGTTGAAAAATCTATTTAAATATCAAAAGCTAAAATTTAAATTGATGTGACGTGTCATGTACTGATGTGAAATGTCACATGTGCAACCACGTCAAACGAGAGATAAAATTGAGACACTAAATTTGACCTTTGCTTTAAAGGATGAAATTGAGCTTTTAAGATAGTATAAGAATGAAATTGGATATTATCCCAAATTCGTACTAGACCAATTGGATGAGGCCCGATCAAGAAACGATGCAGCTCGTCAGCACTCAGCAGATGAAATGGAGAAGCCCAAGTATGTGAGGCCCACGCGAGCAAGGGAAAAGCTTCGGCTCGCGGCGGGGGGCACCAAAAATTTCGAAACGATCGCGCCTGTTGCCGTCCATGCCATTTTCGCCTGCCGCCAAGCGTCGCCCTGCCGATCCCGCCCAGCCGCTGTTCTCCGTTTTACCCCCGTACTTAATTAAGCATTTGCCCTAAGCTGGCCGTTTGGATTATCGGAATTGGAAGTGGGATAGGGAAAAGGAAATAGAATAGGAAGATTTGGACTTTTTATTTCTTCATCTCATTAAATCTCCATCGCTTATTTCTCACTTCTAATCTCATATTCTATTTCCCAGTAGCCAAATGCCGCCTACAAAATTTTGTTCAAATGAATAAGGGTTAATTCCTGCCGGTGAAAAAAGTTTGAATTCCTTATTAATCATTGTAAAATTTGAATTTACTTATTAAGCATCTATTTTAACTTTTATTTCTCAGTGACCACTATACTTTTATTTCTAAAATACGCTTACTTGTTGCAAGTCAAACTTAAATTGTGAGCACGTAATTTCTTCAGTAATTTTGTTTTGATTCCTGTAGTAATTTTCTCTTATTTGGTGATTCTGTACCAAATCCTTTAGTAAATTATTTTGATTCATTTTGTAATTTTGTTTCAGTTTTACTCAGTAATTTTATTTTGATTGTTTCAGTAATTTTCTTTTGTTCCCTCAGTAATTATATCTCATTCAGTAGTTTTTGTTTCAGTCCATTTGGTAATTTTCAAAATTTGTTCTATTAAAGAAACTAAAACAAAATTATTAAATGCGAGAAAATTACTGAAAAAATAAAAAAAATTACCCAAAGAATTGATATAAAATTACTGAATGAGAAAAAATTACTAAAAGAATCTAAACAAAATTATAAAAAAAATTACGGTGCTCACAATTTAAATTTAACTTGCAATAGGCATGGGCATTTTAGAAAAAAAAAGTGACTATAATGATCAATAAGAAACAAAAGTTAAAATGAATAGCTAATAAGAAAATTTAAACTTTGCAATAGCTAATAAGGAACTCAAATTTTTTTCAATGACCTATAAGGAATTACTAAATATGTAAAATTATATTCATAAGTCATATTTCAATTATCTTTAATGAAATAATAAATTCAATTTTTTTGTCATAATTTTTAATAAAAAGTCAAAATACGATGACAAAAATTTTAAAAGAAAGTAATTAATTAAGGGATTAGGAAAGAAGCGGTTTTCCCCATCAGCTAGCTCCAAAATCCCGAAATGACAAAAGGGCAAAATGGTAAACCGCAAAACTGGAAAACACGTCACGGCTTTATACCGCAGCCAAAAAATTTCCTCTTCCTCCCCCGTCCGTCCACTCCGCTCCGCCTCCGAAAAATTCCCCCTCCAACCCTCGCGCCGCGCACGGGCGGGCTAAAACCCTAGCTCCCTCGATCCTTCCCGCCCATGGCCTCAGACGGAGCCAAGCCCGCATCCCCGGCCGCCGTGGATCCGCCCGCCGACGACGCCAAAGAGAACCCCGACACCGAACCCGAGACCAAGGCCGACACCGAGCCCGAGACCAAGGCCGACGCCGAGGACGGAGAGAAGCAGGGGGAGGAGGCTGAAGAGCAGAAGACGCCTCAGCAGCCGGAGAAGAGGCGAGGGAGGAGGAAGAAGAGCGATGTGGAGGCGGACAAGAAGACGCCTGCGTCCAAGAAGCCCACGCCCGGGATCGAGCGCCCGTCCAGGGAGAGGAAGACGGTCGAGAGGTACTCCGAGCTCGCTCCTCGCGTCACGCCGGTCAAGAAGTCCCCTGCTATCCTCCAGGTCAGGAAATCTCCCCTCCCCGCTCGCTATCTCGCTCCTTCCGCCCTGATCTGTTGTTTCCTGATGTGATCTTAGCTAGTTTTCCGAGCGTCACAAATCTGTGGTCTTCCTACCGTCTAACTTGCTAGATTGCTAAAAATAGCCTTAGTTTGGAGGAAGCTTGTGAAACATCCGTCTCGAATACTTCTATCTGCTTCAGATTGTAAAGTTCAATTTTGAAAGTCGAGTCATGTATTCGTCTTTGCTGACCTTTTGGTGGGTTCTCTGTTGTAGGGATCTGGAACGAAGCTCAAGGACATCCCAAATGGTAATACTTGCCCTTTGACATTAATGTGCTGTCCATGTTTGCTTGTGGCTTTTCAACGTGTTGTCTCAGGCTCTTTACGTAGTTTAGGATGTGATGCTGCTGTTTGGCTGTGACAGCTGATGTAATCTGTCCTAAGAAGTCAAAATTGCTTCAAAAGTCATTCTTTTCGATAACGTCATATCAATGTAGTGTAGAAAATAAACAGCTTCTAGTTATTTGAAACTGAAATCCATACAACAACAACAACAACAACAACAAAGCCTTTAGTCCCAAGCAAGTTGGGATAGGCTATAGATGAAACCCCGAGAGACGACTAAAAAGGAGCAACAAACGACAATCAAGGTTCAGGCACGTGAATTGCTAGCCTCCACGAACTCCTATCCAAAGCTAACTCTTTGGCGATATTCCAATCCTTCAGATCTCTCTTTACAGACTCTTTTCACATCGAGTCTGGTCTACCTCTGCCTCTCTTCACACCGTTTGGCCGACTTACCATCCCGCTACGAACCGGTGCCTCCTATGGTCTTCGTTTAATATGTCCGAACCACCTCAAACGATGTTGCACAAGTTTCTCCTCAACTGGTGCCACTTCTAATCTCTCGTATGTCATCGTTTCGGACACGATCTCTCCTCGTGTGACCACACATCCATCTCAACATTCGTATTTCGGCTACGTGTAGCTGTTGGACATGTCGTCTTTTTGTAGGCCAACACTCTGCTCCATAAAGCATGGCAGGACGAATTGCAGTCCTATAGAATTTACCTTTGAGTTTTTGAGGCACTCTACTATCACATAGGACTCCAGAAGCTTGACGCCACTTCAACTATCCGGCTTTAATTCTATGACTTACATCCTCATCAATATCCTCATCTTTTTGCAACATTGAACCCAAATAACGGAAAGTGTCCTTCTTAGGTACCATCTGGCCATCAAGTCTAACATCTCCCTTCTCGACTGCGGTAGCACTGAAATCACACCTCATATACTCTGTTTTAGACCTACTAAGTCTAAAATCCTTTGACTCCAAAGCATGTCTCCACGATTTTAACTTCTGGTTCACCCCTATCTTGCTCTCATCCACCAGCACCACATCATCTGCAAAGAGCATATACCAAGGAATGTCCCCATGTAGGTCTCGTGTGATCTCATCCATCACCAAAGTAAAAAGATAAGGGCTCAGAGCCGACCCTTGGTATAAAATTTGTATAAAATTTGGGGATAGATTTGCCAAATGGCTAACAGAAAACAGTGTGGCCTGTTCGCCATCCTGATATATCCAGTTTTGGCATGGATTTTAAGGTAAAATGCTTTATGTTGATGATTCTGTAATCGTTTTTATAATTTTATAAATACTGGCACCGGGAATTTGAGCTGGTATATGTGGTGTGGATACAACAAAAAATGAGAACCTGAACCGGGAAAGTGAACTTGAGTGTCATCTCACAATCTTCCATTCCATGGGTTTCAATATGGAATGTGCTGCCATGCCTTCGACGTGATATTAAAATCTTCTTTAATATCAAAAGCAACAAAAAGGGCCTGCTACATGCTACTTGTGCTTGCGGATCAAGTTGTAAAATGGAAATAGTTTGAGTAGTTGAGTTTATCATTGCCTGCTTGGGTTTATATTTTTAAGAAATCTTTTGATACCTATGTTTTAAGGCAGTGAGGTGAGGTGCGGTGCTCTGACCCTTCCAATTGCCTAGGCAAACCTAGGCGATCAAAGACAAGGCAAGGCGACGCCATACCTGCGTAAGAAACAAGAAAACAGAGGCAGGCAAGGGGAAAAGAGAAGGAAACATAAAAGAAGGAAAAAGGAAAGAAGGGAAGATAGTTGGCCCAACCCATTAACCAGCCCACTAGCCTCCCTAAACTACCTCTCCAGTTGTATTGTCACCCTGCCCGACCAGATCTAGAGCGCTGCCGCTCGCCTGCAGCCGTCGCTCCCCCATCTCCCTTTCCTGCAGCTGCTCCTCCTTTAGCTTCCACGTGACAACTGTCGCCCTTTCTTCCTCCTCTCCACTGCACCAGCAGCCTGCTGGCTCTGCTACGCCCTTCTAGATCAACAGCACCTGCGAGGAAGCCGACAGGGATCGCCATGGAGACAGTTTTTTTGGCTGGCCGGCTGTTCCCCAGTCTCCGCTCTTTTCTCCTCACTGCTTCACGCCATATTGGTATTTGATACGGCGACGAGGATGTCATGGGATCTCTGAGCGCTTGGATGTCATGACGGTTCCTTAAGACCATAGGTCCATGCATCGTAGAATGGAAGACCTAGATCATGACTGCCCCTTGGGTAGTACTCCCTCCGTCTCCAATTACTTGTCATCCTAGAGTTCACAAGTTTTCCCCTTTTACTTGTCATTCTCGCTTTCTAATGCATTTTTCTTTATTCCCAATACATCCCTATCTCTATCTCTCTCCTTGTTTTCAGCACATCCCACCTTTTTCAGCATCCTTAATCCACGTGCCCACACTTAGAATGACAAATAAAAGGGGACGGAGGGAGTATATTTGTTTATAGATGAAAAGGCCTGTCCTATTTTATTAATGAGACGCTTGAATAGTATGTTGATGCATTCATCATATTTGTTTATTTCCTTTTATATAATTGAACAGTTTTTTTCTTCAAAATAATGACATGGATAGAACATTTCGATGTGATTACTGTCTGAATATTGGAACAATATGCAGATATCTTAAACTACATACTGAGTGTTCCATTCATCTTGAATTTTTAATACAGTTGTCGAGGTAATGTGATTACTTTTTTCCTGCTTCCTGAAAAAATTGGTGTCCCATAAACAGAATAACTTTGCAATTATCACCTGTTTTCTTATACTTGTTTTTTTTACCTTGGATTTCTTTTCATTTAATTGTATCCTACTCCATTATTTCAAATTAACCATCTGCACTCTTGTTCATTCCATACCAGTTTCCTTCAAACTATCAAAGAGAAAGGCAGATGAGAATCTACAGAGTCTCCATACTCTAATGTACGGGAAGAAATCAAATGTGAGGTTCCTGCAAGTCTTGTGTATCTCATGTGATTTGTTCCATATACTTTATTAACTTTGATGTTTTCTTTTTTCTGCAGGTCCACTTCTTAAAGAGAAACATATCCCAGTTTTCTGGTTTTGTTTGGACTGACAATCAAGTAAGTTTTCTGGATGGTACCATAGTAATAATTATCTGTATTATGCCAAATGATATTTTATCATGGTTACCTTTTTCTTTGACACCTACTATGTGAAACCAAAACTTAGAACAATTATAATTTCAGCAGCATTTTCTAGTACATTCTGCACTAATTTGTTTTAGGATAGGAAATTATTTATGGCTATAGTAGGTGTGATGCTGCCAGTCTTGTTTATTCTGACCGCATATTGACAGGAAAAACATCGGAACAGGATAAAGGAAAAGCTTGACAAATTTAACAAGGAGAAGTTGCTTGATTTTTGTGAAATACTTGACATTCATGTTTCAAAAGCAACTACAAAGAAGGTTCGTTGCATGAACCCTGCCTTTTCATATTATGAGCTGTGAGAGTATTTAACCATGAAAAACAAGATGCAATTAGGCACCCACTTTGGCATGCCAAAGTGCGGAGCAGGAGGCCTCCGCTCTGCCTTGGGGTGTAGGTGGTACCTGAGCGCTGCCGTCCTGCCCTGCCGCGCCGCTCTGGCCTTGACCGCCCTGTCACGCCACTGCTGCCTTGTCGATCTGAGGGGAAGGATGAAGGGGAGGAGGAAAGGGAGTAGGGAGTACCAGGAATGGCTGTCTGCTGATGGTGGCGGCTGCTTTGTGTTGTGGTGGCTGCAGCTAGGTCAAATGGGGGTGCCCTTTCTTAATGGGCCATCTGGGCCACTTGAGTGTGGGAGGTCTGATGGGCCACCGCAGGTTAATGGGCAAGTAGACACCTATGTGTTCTTTTTCTTTTTCTTTTTCGGCCTTATTTTATTAAAAAATATGTAATAATATCCAGCGCTTAGGAAAACGCTTAGGCATGCTAGGCGGTGAGTCACCGCTTGCTTAACACCTAGCGTCTTTTTTCTGTGGCTATTTAACAGCCTGTTTTGTTGAATTTCAGGAGGAAGTTTCTGCCAAAGTGTTGGAGTTCTTGGAGTCTCCATACATTACCAGGAATATTGTCCTTACTGACAAGGTATAATTTGAATGAACTGCTTGAATTATTTCGTTTAATGGGTTAGGCCTTGTTTTGATGTCGCATTTTTCAAAAACTATGGTATCAAGAAACTATGATTTTGAAAACTTCAACCATGTGATACCAGCTTATTTGCACAAGTTTTTAAAACTCCAAAATGATTACACTTGAGCAATCCATTTCCAGAAATAAAGATTTGTTACATTCGAACACCTTATTTTTCCAAAACCAGCTTATTTTGCTGAACCAAAACTTAAAAATGCTTTGTATACAAACAGTACTGGTTTTATGGATGCTGTTTTTGCCTATGTCTGTACCCACCTGCCTGTATTTCTCTATATTGCAGAAGAAAAGGCGGAGGAGATCTAAAGGAAATGGCCAAGTAATTTCTGAAGGTGCTTCCTCAGGGAAGGTAATGATTTTTTTATGAAAGTTTTAAATTCTTTCGAGTTCCATGACAACCAAAATTTGGAATAACCACATCTGTAGCATGGCAATCTGACATAAATGGATAAAAACGTTTAAGACTAGCTGTTTTTACAACACTAGTCTACTAATAGTGGTGAATTTCTGTTGTGCGTGTCTTTTTAAACAGAAAAGGAAGAGGAGCCAGAAAGAACCTGATGTGGAGAATGAGAATGATGAAGAAGAGGCAGGTTCTGGTTCTGAGGATGTGTCTATGGGAGGTGATGCAGGTTCTGAAGCAAATGATGCTGTGAGTGGTGAAGAATCTGATGAGCCTCCAAAAAAGCAAGCAAAGAAAGAAAGTGGGTCTAATGCTAAGGAGAATGATACACCAAAAAGGCCTTCTACAAAATCTGCATCAAAGCCTTCTGAAGACACTGAAGATAACAAAAAGGTTGGCAGGAGAGCCAAGAGTTCGAAGGAAACTGATGTGCCTGTAGATTCAAACAAGGCCAACAAAAAGGTTTCTAAATCCAAAAAGGATGAAGCCCAGAACAATAAGGCAGGCACTAAGGATGGTGCCAAGCTATCCAATAAAAATAAAGGTAATGTATCAGTAGTACTATCAAAAGCAGTGTGATTATTTATCTCTGTTGTTTACATATCTGATTTTGTTCTTGATGCATTATTGCCACCAGACTAGTGCTGTACTATGTTTGCCACTCAGCTAGTTTCAGAGGGACAGATAAGACTCGCTTTTCTAGAAAAAAAAGGTTTTTACGCTCAGTTTCACAGTGGCTGTTGCTGACCAGTTCATCTAAAAAAACTGGTTTGAATTGACAGGCTTGTAATGAATTATGAAACATACGAATTTGTTATGAAATTAAACTATTATTCTTTTCTCTGCAGGAAAGGGCAAGGGTGGTGCAAATGCTGGATCTGCCCCAACTACTGAACAGCTGCATGCTGTTGTTAGCACCATTCTGAAGGAAGTTGATTTCAACACGGTTAGTAAATGGTTATCTTTTGTACATCGTTCATCTTTTTTGCCTACCTTTTATGCTGACTGATTTGCCTATCTTGTAGGCTACTTTGGCTGATATTCTTCGACAATTAGGTAATAACCTTTGGTTCTTTTTTGAGTTTTGTTTAGACAAAGAAATTGTTGATGCTGGTATACTAGAAACAAAATTTCTTATTGGTGAATGTGCGGACATGTCAATGATAAACCCAGGGACACATTTTAAGACGGACCTCATGGACAGAAAAGCAGAAGTGAAGTGCATCATAGAGGAGGTGATAAATAGTATGTCTGATGATGAGGATGGTGATGATAACTCGGAAGATCAAACAGAAGGCAATGGTAAGGCAGAGAATTTAAAGGATGATCCCAAAGGAGGCGAAGAAAAGTAATTGAACCAACCAGATCTGCTGTGATCAGACCAGTCTCTTGATGTATCAGTGTAGATCAGAGGACCATTCCATTCTAACCTTGCTGCATGGGGGGTTTGGTCCTGTCAATTGAGTAACTTGGGCTGTACAAGTTTGTTAACCAATTCATAGCCATATACACCTAGTTGTGCTTGACTTGTTAGTGACTTTTAGTCTAGTTACTGGTCATGTACAATAGCTGCGCGTTTGATAACTGTGTTACTTAGGTAGCTAGCCTGACTCTGGAATAATTATTGTGTTCTTCCCTTTATCCATGTAAAACCCTGCATCCTCGATCGTCTCTGCCTCCTGCATTTCTTGTTTTAATTTGTTATTGTAAGATTAGTTGTGCGTAGCTTTGCTTTGAGACATTTTCTGTGTTGTATCTTTGTCTGCGTTTTGTACTGTACAAGCTATGAGGAGCATTTCGGTCAGATGCTTTAGTTAATCTAGGTGCATGTTTGTACGGTAGGTTTGTGCATGCATGGATGCTACCATAAGCATTTTTCTAGACGTTTTGATGCTACCATAATCTGTAATCCAGAATACCATGTTAGGTGGTCTTCCTTGTGGCTGATCGTACACTTGCATTTATAAGTATTTTACTCAAGGTTCGAGAACACGAATTAGTAATCTGCAAAGGCGTACTATATACTGTACTGGAGTTATCTCAAAGACTCGTTCTGGCTGCTTGCCATTTTCAGTTGCTTTCTTCAGTGGATATGCCATAAAATATGGCCATGTTGGTCCCTTTCGTGACCATCTACGATACAGCACGATGTTGCATTGGACAAGGCTCTTCCGATTCTCACCTGCTGGTGAGCAGTTATACATGCTGGTTGCGTTTTGTGGTTCACTCAAACAAAATGTCTCAACCAACTTGTGCGCGCACGCAGAAGAAAGGTGCCCTACAAAGAACCGCCCTCTGCGCATATATGCCTCTTCTCTCTTCACTGCTTGAAGCACTGCGTCGAAATCAATCGCCGAACGAACTCCAGCAATGGTAACAATGTTCAGACAAGTTTCTTCATGGAGAGCCATCGCCAATGCTCACACCGGATTGCCATTCTTACGCAGGTGCAAGAAACGGTCGCGGCTGAGCTGCGGATGAGGCAGCAAGGGGAGCCATCGCTGGTGCCGCCGGCGGAGGGGACGCCAAATGGGCTCTACTACCTTTCCAACCTGGACCAGAACATCGCCGTCATCGTGCAGACCGTGTACTGCTTCAGGGCGGCCGACGACGGCGCGGCCACTGACACCGCCTGCGACGTGCTGAGGGAGTCCCTGGCAAAGGTGCTCGTTCCCTACTACCCCCTGGCCGGCCGGCTTACGATCAGCGCCGAGGGGAAGCTCGTCGTGGACTGCACCGGGGAGGGAGCCGTGTTCGTGGAGGCCGAGGCGGACTGCGCCATGGAGGACATCGGCGACGTCTCCGAGCCCGACCCCTCCGTGCTCGGCAAGCTCGTGTATAGCGTCCCTGGCGCCAAGAACGTACTTGAGATGCCGCTCCTTGCGGCCCAGGTACGTCGCGTTCAATTATGTTACGCAGTTTGGATACGCACCTGACATATTCTTATGCTTCTGGCCAACTAATTGCTTGTGCTGATGATGACCAACAAGGTGACCAAGTTCAAGTGTGGCGGATTCGTCCTGGGCCTGGCCATCAACCACTGCATGTTCGACGGCGTCGGCGCCATGCAGTTCGTCAACTCGTGGGGCGAGACGGCGCGCGGCCTCCCGCTCTCTCTGCCGCCGGTCCTCGACCGCTCCGTCCTACGCGCGCGCGACCCGCCGCAGGTCGCCTTCCCCCACCACGAGTTCGCGCAGATCACGGACGAAGGCGACTCCTCCTCCGCCGAGCACGACGGCGAGCCGCTCCTGCACCGCTCGTTCCGCTTCACGCCGGCGTCCATCGCGAGCGTCAAGGCGCTCGTCGCGCTGGAGGGCCGCGCGTGCACGACGTTCGAGGCGCTGGCGGGGTTCGTGTGGAGCGCGCGCACGCGGGCGCTGGGGATGGGCCCGTCGACGCAGAGCAAGCTCCTGTTCGCCGTGGACGGGCGGCCGCGGTTCTCGCCGCCGCTCCCCGCGGGGTACTTCGGCAACGCCATCGTACTCACGAGCGCGGCGTGCGCCGCGGGGGAGCTGGCGGCGTCGCTGCCGCTCGCCGTGCGGCTGGTGCGCGGCGCCGTGGAGGCGGTCACCGACGCGTACATGCGGTCGGCGGTGGACTACTTCGAGGCGACGCGCGCGCGGCCGTCGCTCGCGTCGACGCTGCTGATCACCGCGTGGTCGCGGCTGCCGTTCCGCGCGGCTGACTTCGGATGGGGCCCGCCAGTCGCGTACGGCCCCGCGGCGCTCCCCGAGAAGGAGGTGGCGCTGTTCCTGTCGTGCGGGGACGCCGACGGCGGCGGCGTGCGTGTGCTTCTTGGGCTGCCAGTCCGGGCCATGGCCGAGTTCGAGCGGCTCGTGGAGGAGGTCACAGCTTCCTGAAGATTTACACCGTAGTAATCTAGTAATGCATCAAGCGGGAGGAGAGTATCAAACTCGCCTTGCAACTGAATTCACTTTGTATTTCTGCAATTGAAGGTTCGTACTGTTTGATTGTTGAAGTTTTGGGGGGACAAAAATTAAAAATAGAACGTACATCCGTCAGCGAGCGGAAAGTGATTAACGTGTTTAGTCACCTTTCAACAATCATCGTTTCATCTGCATTGTACGGGCTCTGCCTGGCCTTGCTTTCAGACTAAGAAAATAATTCACAGATCCAAGTGCCAAAATTTACTTTAGGAAATGGTTATCTTTCAAGTGGTTTCATCTAGTCGGAAGCATTGGAACTAAATCATACAGTAGTTATAACTACTACTGTTTTGGGGAATGACATATATGTAATACATTAAACATTTTTTTTTTCAAAACCACGCATAACGTGTTTCACAATAATAGAAGAGAGTAGCCAATCAAACAGACAAAGACAAAAAAACAAAACACAGGGCCAACGAGCACCTAGCGACATAGGTAAGACAAGGGGAGATTACATGCTAATTAATCAGGAGCAGCCACTCCAACATCTCAGCTAAGCTACAAAGTCTCCCTAGCTCTAACACCCTATTAGCCACCACATGGGTGAGAAAGGAATGGGTTCTGGAAACGCGATTATTCCGCTCTAACCATAGCGTTCAAACAACAAGCACAACAAAAGGGTGGAACGCCTTTCTTTAGGGCTCAAGGGGCACAAGACGCACAAGGGCCTGAATTCGGCAAGTTGTGTGGATGAAGCTTCTCCGAAGTCCAGCATCGGTCGTGCAGCACGAGCCAGACGAAGAAACATAATATTACATGGATTTGGGTGAGATTATTTAGGCAGTCGATATCACTACACGGACATGTTCAAGAGCTCTCTAAAGTCACGACTTAGAACGTACTCTACTACAGTAATACATCCCACAAACCAAGACTCTAAACCCATCAGCAGCAAGGAAATGGTACGGCTGGTTTTCTTAGACGGGCACATCGATCAAAGTACTACCAAGACGGAGACAGATCCACTGTTGGCGTACGCTGGTAGGTTTCCACACTTTGACCTTCAATTCCAAAAGCATCTCATGGGCAGAGACAGAGAGCCGGAGCCGGTCGCCGCAGCACGGCCGAATCGAAGCCGCTGGCGGCTGATCGAATTCGCTCCCGGCCGGCCGGTTTGACAAAAGCGCTAGAAACTCATTGGGCCGGCGGCGGCTGATCTTTCCACAGCTGATTGAGATCTCCCTGCGTGCGTTGGTTTTGTTTTGTGCCCAGATTCTAGTGATCTCGACGTCACATACATAGTACTACGTACGTGCGAAGTAGCCGCAGCCGGCATACCCTGCATGCGGCGTGCTCGACCTTGATCGCTTCGTCAATGGAATGTGACATCGAATTCTTCATGTCAAAAAAGTTGCACATTTCAACTCTTACTGTGTTTTGTCAGGGAACATGCATCAATAGTTGATCTGATAATTACTCCTGCCAATACAAAGAAAAGGTCATTTTATCCAATATTTTAAGGGCTCCTTTAGAATGCAAAAATTTCGCAGAAATCTCACAGAAATTTCACAAAAAAAACGTAGAAAACAGAAAAATTTCCCACGTTCCAAAGAGGCCTAAGCCTTAATGGTCACCATTGAACGTCTGATCTATCAATCAATTAATTACTGCATACGTACAAACTACATATGCGTTGTTGATCCACAGAATGCCCAAATTAATTAGAGTGGCAAAAATATTCTTTGTATTAGTATAATTGAACACACGTAGAGTCCTCTTTGAACACTCTGTATGTACGAACCCTGTATGCATGTCTAAACTAGCTAATGATCACCGAACTGCTTCTGCGTACATGTGCTAGAGATCGAGGACACCAATTCATGGCGGTGAGCCGGTGAGGCAGACAAAGGAGACCCAACTGCACCACTAGCTTGATATGGTTGTCGAGCGCATGCTTAGTTCATCAATCGCTTTCTTCTCAGCTCCTCCGACCAACCACCGGAGCCGACCGCTGGCTGACCAGCATCCGGTACCCGGCCACACGGCCCTTGCTGCCGCCGCGCATGCCGCAAATCGGCGACGACACGGCCGGGGGGATCTCGCCGCGACCATCGTCATCGACGCCGTCGCGCTCCATCTGCCAGAGGACGTCGAGGAAGGCGTCGACGTCGCAGCCGGGCAGCGCGAGCGGGCCCTGCGCGGCGTACCCGTACTCGCGCTCGGCGTCGTCGAGGAGGCGCCGGAACATTGGGTGGTTGGCGCACTCGACGCGCACCACGAACCGCTCCCGCTCGGGTCCCACGTAGACCGAGAAGCACCCTGCCACCGGCGTGCTGGCGCCGCCGCCGCCGCGGCCGGGGCTCAGACTGGACCTACACCGGTCCAGGGTCCTCGATACCAGGCTCTTCCTCTCGGCTTGCTTGCTCAGCGTCCTCGCCACTGTCGCCATGAGCGTATGGCTTGCTTCCTCTTCCTTATAATATGGACAACACACTGCTCGCCAAAGAAAGGCTAACTAAACTGCTGCTGCTGATCGAGGTGAATGAGGACCAGAATATAAGGAGATGGAAGCAACCTAATGCATGCAGGCGTCAAGGCAAGTGGCTACCCGCTGTGGCTTTCATAGACTTGCATGGTGCAGAGAGTCTTGACTTCTTTGCCGGAGCACGCTCAAGGTTGATTGTCACAGTGCAGCTGGCTGCATGCTTGGGGGTAGAGAGAGATGGGCGCCGACTTCTCGAGAAGGCCAGACAGAAGATAAGAGGAGATCGATGCTTACTCTTCAAGGTTGTTTAATTTCTTGGCTAAGTTGAACATTGACAATGTATAAGAAGTAGGGGGTTGAGAGAGATGCAGCTAGAACAGGTACCACCTTTTAGCCCACAATAATTTTGATGTGGCATATGCCTGGTCAACGCCCGAAGTTTGTGGAAGAATCACTTCCTGCTACTGGGTCAAATAATGATATTTTCTCACAAATAAACATGTTTTTATAATTTAGTATTGTTCAGAGTACATCAAAGAGTCTCTGCTGACAGTTTTGTGTTGATCGTTAGTCATTACTGAAGAAAAAATGTGGTTCTGAATTGGCCATCGGTGTCGATCTCACAATGAGGTCCCACAAGTGTCACCAACACCGGCAATTACATGGGATTAAGGTGTTTTTCCAGTGACATGTGAAAAACTATTCCTTCTTTGACAAGCTTTTCCTTTCTGCGACATCCATGGATACCGACGACCGTGGATTTTTTTCAAACATAGTTAATCTTCTTTCTTGCTTGCTCTGTCTCCCAAAGTATATTCATTCAGATAATAAGCCTCGACGTACGCTTTTTAACATTTTCGATCAGAAACGAAAATGACAGCGGATAATTAGTAAGCAGATCATTTCTTGCAGAATTTTGCTTGTTGCACTGGACATACATAAGCTCTGTCGTCCTCTATGTATGTGATGTCTTTCCTTCTTCTCGCGTCTCGATCGGTTAACCGTGCAAAGTCGCCGCGCAGTTTCTGCAGCATCCGAGCAACTGGCTGATGCAGACGGATAGATGGAGTCCGGCCGGCGCTTATGGGGAAGGCGGCGGCTGGTGATCGGATTAACCGAGCGCGCCGCTTCTGTTGAATAATTAAACTCCAGCAAGAAGCAAATTAAGCTCATCTAGCACTGTTCCTCACCTCAATAATGATGCTCTCTAAACTAGGGTTCAGAAGCGGCGTGCAAGACTAGCACACAGAGGTTGCGTTCGTTGAATCAAGAAATGCACTTTTTCTTCTTTTTGAAAACTACACGGCGGTTTGGATGGTGTGTACTATGAGCAGGGCTGAATTTGCCTCTGCATTTTGCTTCTATACACTTGACCTGGACCAAGTTCCATCTGTACCAAGACAATCGAATTCCAGGATAATTCAAATGAGCCTTTAATAATGGCGACATTCTGGTACGAATCTTTAGGGTGGGTATTTTCAAGCTGCAGATGTTCAAATTCCATTTCCAACTGCTAGCACTCAAATAATTATCTAAAATAGTGTTTCAGGAATATATAATCAGGACAATGATTGTTCACTAAGATAGAGTTAATTTCGTGAAATGTAATTGAACGATATAATAAGGCAGCTAAACTGCAATCATTGTCATCCTCCAGTTATCAGCAATGTCGTCTTAATTTAATTGAAACTATGAAAAATTTTAATAGATGGATCTCAGTTTGAATAGAATCTTGGCTTCTATAATTTGACTTAGCTCGTATGAATTGACTTCTTGATCGTGTCTCCGTACATCTTTTACTAGATCCCACCTTCTTTCATGAGTGCCTAGATGATAAGCTTCCACTTGATGGTGAAGTCAATTATCATCACCCTTTTTCACTTGAAACTACCGTCACCTTTTTTTCACATGTTTGAAATATGATGTGGTACATATATACTCAGTACGTAATAATTGTTGTGTCATTGCAGTATGGAATATTACTACCTTTCAATTCATTTAGTCATCGTTTTAGACATCAACATGGTCTTTAATTCGTTGCATTGCAACCATCCGTGGATAAAGACTGAATGCAACCACTCAATTATTACTAGTCGCACAAAGCTTGTCTCCTTAGCAAAAATACATCCACAAACCACAACCACAGAATACAGATAGCACTAATCATTTCATTCGCAGGGCGCCGCTGGATTTGGAGCCGCGGATTGTCCACCATAGGTGGCGCATAAGCTTTGACTCCCAGTTCCTGGACGAGCACGTACGCAGTGTGGTCGCCGAAAAGACAACGCTGCATGATGAGCGCCTGTTGACCAATGGGATCAAGAATTTTCAGTGGCTGCAGCTAGCCTGCAGGGACAACGTCAATTCTTCTAGAGATTTGTCGGTCCTGCATCTGCATGCACTCGTGTGAAGTTGTCAACGCAAGCGATCGATGTGCAGCAGAGCAGGAGCACCTATCACTATCAGGTTCATCATGGTTGGTGCACGAAAGTCTTTGAATAAAACTTCATCCTTACTTCAAAACTGCGGCGTGCAAATATGGACCATATGGTTGTCTTTCCTTTTGAAGACGGAGACTGCATGCTGGGAAGGCGGGAAGCGTAGGCATCTGGCACTAATCTCTGCTATTTTCATTTGGCGTGAATGAAAATCTAGCCTTCAGCCAATGAGCTATAGATCGTGCCGACAGAAGCCACAGATAAGCTGTTTCAGTTTGTGTCATAATACTATGCCTTATTTTGTTGCTGAGTGTGATACTAAACGAGCTTGATAGTGGGAAAAGAAACTGGGCTAGTTTTACAGTTTAACGTCGCTGTTCTGTGATTCTCAATTATTTGGGGGTTGACTTATGGGTATCCGTGACTATGAAGCTTTCTGGGGTGAAAACGAACGACCACACAAACATGCCTTTGACAGACACATCAGGTAGATATCAGACATCAGGCATGCGGACAAATACCTCGTGTGAATCGAAATATTTTGTGGGGCATGCAATTTCAAATGTGTACTGCTAAATATAGTCAACATCTTTGGACAAGTACAATCATGGAGCAATTTCAACGGCTGTGGGGCTACGCAAAGATTAAAGCAATGAATTATTGTCCATTTGCCTCGCTTAAAATGAGGTCATGATCACCAATAATGAGCGCCATAATAATAAGGGAATTCCACACAAATCGATTCCTATGCTGCGGCACTGTGGCCATCAAGCTCCTGTGTATGGGTTAATCAGAAGTCCCGACCCTACGGGGCTCTCCGTTTTTCACACTGACAAAGAGCCTCTCCTTAAAAAAAACTCGTCTCGATCTCTGAGGCATAGATAAGTGTGATACAACGGCTGACCGATCCCCTGACAACGTTGGAGGCGAAAAAATTTGCTTTATCCTGTGTATACACAACTGCGCTCATTGTCCTGTTGGAAGGGCACCGGCATTAGCTGAACGTGTGCAACCTGTGACATGCACTTTTAGAGATGCCAGACCTTTTAGGCTCTTCATTAGATGACTGGTGCACTTCCATAACAATTTCAAGCTTCTGGCAGAGTTCGTTGGTTTTCTTATAACATGGTATACTAAAAACCTTAGCAATATATGAAACGATCATGCTTTTCCTAACATAGATAGCTTGAGGTGTTTTTTTGAAGTAGAAAATGAGGGTGGGATTAAGATTGCGAAATAAAAGTGAAATTTACAACCTCCATTTATTCATCCCTTTAAATCTTTTAACCATTCATCGAAGTGGGAAATGAAGAGTGGGATGGGACAGCTCGGCCATTACGTAAAACTGTGCCGTTGATCCAGGAGAGCACTTTCCTCATGAGTCTTGGGCCGGGCCACATTGGATCCGGCGCCTTGCTTAGCCCAATATCAAGTTGTTAGGTTTGGAATTTTCTAATGGGCCCTAGAAATGAGCCGGATAACATCTGTAGATGCAAGTATTTTCCTCCTTTGCATCCAGCCATGGGCCATAATGGAAAGATTTTATTTGAGATATTTAGGTCAGTACCATTGCAAAGTGACCCAAGTTGCAAAATACTATTCCAAACTTCTGGAGCTGCAAAATACTATTGAAGAGCATTTTTTGTTGCAAAGTACCATTGTCGTGACATTTTCTGTTACGTGCTGGCTGAAATCTATTTTTTTGAGAGAGAATATTTTCAAATCCCAATCTTACCCCCGCCTATCTACATATATATTCTCGCATGACGTGTAACAAGTTCCATCAAACTATATATTTAACCAATCTAATTTTCACTGGTGTGTCATGCAATTTCCATCATAATTTTTTTTGGGAATCAAGAATACTGCTTCATTAATCAAAGAAATTACAATCCTGATGCAAACTTTGCAGCAGGACAGGCAAACTTCGCCAATGAAAATGTACTTTACACCCATAATTCTTTCATGTCTCTTTGTCATACACCATTCATTTTTTAAAAAAAAAATTAAGATAAAAACTTTGTATGCTGCTTAACTGTTAGGACTGCAATTACAAGGGCATTTTTTTCTTTTCAATGGCTGCTGTTATGATTTCACAGAGAAAGTGATGGCAATGGTGCTTTGCAGCTAAAAATGCTCTCGGATGGTATTTTACAAGTCCAAAACTTTGGGATAGTAATTTGCAACTATGCTAACTTTGCAATGGCACTGATCTAAAAAAAACCCATTTTATTTTGTACCAACAACCAACGAGATTTTTTTCAAAAAAAAAAAAACGAGAAGAGCACCGTTACAATTTGTGTATAGGATTTACAGCGGCAACATCTAGAATAATGAATCGCACTTGTCCGGTTGTCACCTTGATATATCACAAGGGTAAACAAAGCCATTCGATATATGATGTCTTTTTTCCTCACTAGGCAGCAAACTCGCACCATGTATCTGTGTCGATTGCTGACGGCTCGACGCATTTGTCACTGTGATCAAGTTACCAGATGGTCTGGACGACGGGTACGTGCTTGATCTTGTGGTGATCCTCGCCTCCCTCCTCCTTGATCCTGCCGACCATGTTCGGCATGCTGTACAGCACCACCTCCTCCAGCTCCTTCATCCCGGCGAGCACCTCCGGGAGCATCCGCATCTTGGCACACCGGTACAGCGTCAGCCTCGCCAGCCCCGGCATGGACGCCACGCTCACCTTCCACTCCTCCAGCTCCGGAAGCCCAAGCTTCAGCTTCTGCAGGCTCCGGAACCCGGACCCCCCGAACTCCAGCCGCCCGCCGTCGTAAGCGTCCAACATCAGCGCCAGCTCGGCCAAGCTCGGCAGCTCCCCCAGCATGTCCACGAACTTCTGTTCCACCATCGTGTTCCACATCGACAGGCTTGTCAGGTTCGGCCGGATGTACCGCACGTCCTCCGCGCCGTCGGGCCCCTCCGGCGCGTCCATGGACCCCAGCAGCTTCAGGCTCTGCAACCGTCGGAGGCTCGGGGTGGTAAACACACTCGACGGTAGCGAGTCACCCTGCAGCATCAGGTGCACCAGGAGGTCCAGGCTCTCCAGCGCCGCCTCGAGCGCGCTGGCGTGCGCCGCGGTCAGCCCGCTGAGCTCCAGCGACCGGAGGTTGGCGGCCTTCCCCAGCGGGTTAACGTTTCCGGCGGCCCACCCACGGGGCTGCACGCCGTGGAGCGTCTGGAGGCTGTGCAGATCGCCCATGGCGCTGCAGGGCAGCGCGAACGGCGCCACGACGTGTCGCAGCGTGGAGATCCTCCAGAACGTCGTGGTCACCTCGAGGACGCGGTGGCCGCCGTTGCTGCCTTTGAGGATGAGTGATTGCAGGTTGACAAGGTTTCCTATAGTGCTCGGAAGCTTCTCCATGTGCCCGCATTGGAGACCCAAGTACCTTCAATTAAATCACCAAATTAGTTCATCCTATGGTTTTTAGCTCTTCTTCCTCAATGTTTAAGAAATTTGGTGGTACCTTATGTGGATCATGGAGCCGATCTCGTTTGGGAGCTTCGTAAGCTCGAGTCCTTGGATGTCAATGACCCTGAGGAACTTGGACGCGTGGAGGAAGCCAAGGTCGCTGCACTGGATGCTGTTGCTGCAGTTGCTGCGACCCTCCACGAAGTCGCAGACGATGGAGCGCAGCTTAGGAAGCGCGTTGCTGAGTTGAACGTACTTGTCGGAGGAGTTGAGGACGGCGAGGCGGCGCACTGTGGCCGGCGCCAGCACGTCGGTGCTGTCGTGGCTCTCGATGAAGATGGCCTCCTGCGCCTCGTCCTGCGCGAAGGCGTGCAGCCGGTCGTGCACCACCACGGTCTGCACGACGTCGAACTCGTCCTTGCGCACCAGCTGCACCATGCACCGGGAGATGAGCTCCTTGAGGTAAACCTGCCCGACCTCCTCCATGGTGCTCCCGCGCAGCGGCCGCACGAACCCCTCCGCCACCCACAGCCGCACCAGTCGCTGCGCGTCCACCGGCGTGCTCTCCCGCATCGCCGCCAGGTACAGGAAGCACGACTTGAGGTGGTGCGGCAGGTCGTCGAACGCCAGCAACATGATCCGCCGGCTGTTGTTGCTCTTGGGCTGCTCCCCGCGCGCCGGCGCAAGCTGCGCCATCACCTCGTCCCACTCTCCAGGCAGCTCCTTCGACCGCAGGACGCCAGCGAGGACCACGATGGACAGCGGCAGGCCGCGCGTGATCCGGAACACGTCCTGGTAGTACCTCGACTTGTACCGGCCCGGGCAGTCGCCGCGGCCGAACACCCGGCGACGGAACACCTCGTACGTGTTCTCCGGGCTCAGCCGGGTCAGCTTGATCGCGTCGTACGTCGGGCCGGCGTGCCCGACAACCTCCAGGCCACCAGAGTCCGTGATCAGGACCACCCTGCTGCCGTTTCCCTCGTCGGGGAGCGAGGCTCGCAAGCTGTTCCAGTCGGGGACGGCAATGCTGCCGTCGACGACGACCAGGTACCGCCGCCCGGTCAAGTTCTTGTGCAGCTGGTTGCTGATGTCCCTCCCCGGCCCGCACGCTGCTCTGGCGTCGCCGCCGTCTTCCACGCACTGCTGGGAAAGTGACCGCCGCAGCTGGGAGCTGGCCTGCTGGTGGATGTCCCGGAGGACGTCGGCCGGGCGGCTCTTTTGCGGGACCACCGTCCACGTGCGGATCGCGAAGTGGCTGCGGACTTCGAGGCTCTGGTACACCTTGCGCGCCAGCGTCGTCTTGCCGATGCTACTCTCGCCGGAGATCGACACGAGAGCGCGCGCTGTGACGGATTCGTCGAGAAGCTGCTCCTTCAACATGTCGCTGTCCTTTTCCAAGCCGACCGTGTAGTCCTCCAGATCATCCCTGTCCATGGGCATGTTAGTAGTAAGTTACTAGTTGATCACACCATTGGTCAATGCTATGCTAGTTCTAATCTAACATTGCTTTAGCTAACGAAATTCGACTTGGTTTTGAATTGTGACCGTTCGATCAAAACTGAAGCCAGATGAATGAAGAATTCACTATAAACTGCACTAGCATCGTGTTCCAGAGTGCGATCCAGATATCGATGTGTATATTGAAAATTCAAAAGCTGTTTGCTAACAAAGTGAGAAATGAAAATTCAGCTGAATGGGAAAGAAAAGTATAGGCATTGTTCTGAGTGGAGCTCAGCAGGGGCGCTGGAAAACAAGGGAAAAGATAAGAAAGCAACTTATGGGCACGTGAGCGCCACTAATCTACTGCTCTCAGCTTTTGGGGAAAAAAGAAACGAATTTACGCCCCAAATCACATACCAGGCGGCGAGGTTGGCGGCGGAGGAAGATGATGCGGCCCACGCCGGCGCGGGCGTGTGCTCGATGTTGAACGCGGCGCGGTTGTCCGAGATCTCGTCGAGCCGCTTCTTGATCCGGCGGATACGCGCGTACAAGTCGTGGCGCAGCGCCACCTGGCCGGCGCACCCGGGGTGCCACCAGGCCCCGGTGCACCCCGCGGCTCGGGGATGAACATGAAGGCGCTTGCGGCGGCGGCGGCGGCCGGCGCGGTGGAGGAAGTCGTCGAGCGCGTCCTCGGCCTCGAAGGCGACGTCGCGGGTCTGGCGCACCCAGACAGCGACGAACTCGTTGTCGCGCAGGCGGCGCCGGCGGTCCGCGTCGCGGATGAAGGTGTGCAGCCACTCGAGCTTGTCGCGGAGGAGGCGCACCTCGTCGCCGACCTCGAGAAGGACCGTTGCTTCCCACGCCACCAGCTCCGCCACCTTCGCAAGCACCGTCGTGATCGCCGTCTCAGCCATGCTGTGCTGCTGAGTGCTCACTCCCTGTCCGTCCGCGCTGGCTCGCCGGGCCGGCCTATAAATCTAAGCCGCGAGCAATGAGCGAGTGAGTGGCACTGGGGCTGCAGTTTGTTGTTGAGCTCGCGGAGTCAAAGTCACGGGGGGTGCCGGCGTGGGCCGCCATCGTTGTGGCGACCGGGTCGTCGTTCTCGGCCGCGGCAGGCGAAGCGTCCACACCCGTGGGCTCGGACCACGTGCACGCAGGACGCCTACGAGGATTGGCAAGTTCTCTGGTCGGGCTTGTCGTGGCAAGCTGCTGCGAAGGAAGGCGCGGAGAAGGAGTCGTGGGCAGGTGCGGTGATTGCGCACACGGACAATTATTGCGGTCGAATCGATCGTAACAAAATTTGGGCCACATTTGGTATCATTCTTGATCTGTTCTCTGTTGGGCTATTGGGCTGCATCGTGAGGAGCCCATGGGCTAGATTTTGAGCATTGACAGATCGCCCATTCACTGTCACTGTTCAGCATTCAGCAACCAGGAAAGGACCAGTCTCAAAACACATGAAACAGATTCGTCTCAAATGAAAAAAAAAACACAGGAAACAAAATGACGGAAACGGCTTTCCTCGTGTAAACAGTACTCCAGTACAAGAGAGAAGGGGATGTGCAACAGCCAACAAATCGCTCGAGGCCTGCACTCCTATGAACTCGGATAGCTGGCCAAACTTTAGAAAAACAACGTCGTCAATCCAAATGCACTCCAAAACCAGCGCGGGCACGCGTGGGCGAGCCAAAATTTGGCGAGGTCGCGTTGGCTAGCATCCAAACATAATAATCAGCGTCAGCGCCAGCGGTAGCTGGGATAGAGGCACTAGCAGGTAGCCCCACGCCACCGAAACCCCGATGGCCCGCGGCTCGTCCGACGCGGCCGAGGCGGAGCTCCGGCGGGGCTTCGAGACCCTCGCCGTGACGCGGCCCGACCCCTCCGCGCTGGTCTACGAGGTCCGGCTCAACCGCCCGGCCCAGCGCAACGCGCTCAGCCCGGCCTTCTTCGCGGAGATGCCGCGCGCCATGGCGCTCCTCGACGGCCTCCCCTCCGCGCGCACCGTCGTGCTCGCGGCCGCCGGCCCGCACTTCTGCGCCGGCATCGAGCTCGGGGCGCCCGGGAACCCACTGGACGCCTCCTCCGCGTCCTCCGACCCCGCCGCCGCGGCCGAGGGGCTCCGCCGGCGGATCCTGGATCTGCAGGCGGCGCTGACGGCCATCGAGCGGTGCCGGAAGCCGGTAATCGCGGCCGTGCACGGCTCCTGCGTCGGCGGAGGCGTCGAAATTGTCGCTGCCTGTGACGTGCGCTACTGCTCTAAGGACGCGACGTTCGTGCTCAAGGAGGTGGATGTGGCCATGGTCGCTGACCTCGGCGCGCTGCAGCGCCTGCCGCGGATCATCGGGTACGGCAACACCGCGGAACTCGCGCTCACCGGGCGTAAGATCACCGCCGTGGAGGCCAAGGAGATGGGGTTGGTCAGCAGGGTCTTCCATTCCAAGCAAGAATTGGATGCTGGCGTTGCAAAGATCGCCAAAGGTATACGTATTTTTTAATTTTTATCTGTTTTAAAATACACATTCAACTGGCGGTATTTGGGACTTCAGAGTTTACGAAGCTTTAAACCTTTCTTTGAGCTTTAATGCCTCCAAATCCTTGTGTAGTTCATGACTTCAGAACTAATAGCAACAGATTGAGGCTATCTACCCCTAACCTTGGTTTGGACAACATTTCTCGCACTTGCATTTTATCATATAGCTGATGCGCAATTGCTTACTCATGCACGATCTGTCACTTTGAATTCGGCTGATCATTTCAGAAATGGCTGAGAAGTCGGCATGGGCAGTGATGGGAACCAAGGCTGTTTTGCTGAGAAGCAGAGATGTGACTGTAGAACAAGGCCTGGAGCATGTAGCAACGTGGAACGCCGCGATGCTAAGATCTAATGATCTCAAAGAGGCCATCCAAGCCTTCGTGGAGAAGCGTAAACCTGTGTTTTCAAAGTTGTAATGAACAGAGAAATATGCTTGAAGCGATTCACATCAGAACTGAAAACAATAAGGTGCGTTAGAAGTAGAGTAGCTATGTGGTGATAATTGACAAAACATGCAATTGTCAATGTATATTGTCTTGGAGTCAAACTGAAGTCATTTGGGATGGAATCAATATTTTGAAAGCCTATACTATCCTGCTTTTCACAAGCTATTTGTTTAGAGTTTATTTAGCAAGAGCAAGACTGCATCAGTCAGCTATTATTAATAAGAGATCGTCCACTATTTACTGACAACAAACAGCAAAATAGCGTTTAAAACAAAAATAGAATGCAATCTTAAAAAAGGTTCTCAGATGGACCGATGCTCATCTAAAACACAATTTTGTTCATAACCATTAATATCCAAAGCCAAGCAAATCAGTTGTTTTAGGATGAAGCTTCAATTATATACAGACGTAAGAAATACTGCCGAAGGGCCTAACAAACCGAACTGCTTCAAAGGGTCACATACAGGAAAGACTTCTCAAATCAAGAGAAAGGAGAGAAAAAAAAAATACAAAAGCAACCACCACACAGATCATAAGCCTAATAAGATTAGTGACCTCAAATCTCAAACAACAAATTAGCAACAAGCTGGCACTAACATCCCTGAGTCTTTCACTACAGCCACTTACATGGCCATTGCCATCATCGACCTGCTTCAACTCCCCAGCTTGTCCGCCCTGGGTTCAGCACCGAGGGACCTTGCTCTTCTAAGCCTCCAACTGCGAGAGCGTCACGGCTGAGATCTGGAGATGCGCTACGAAACCTGCCATCCTTGTCCTCTAGCAAGTTACTCAGACCTGCTCCTAAATCACCAATTTCAGCTGCCATCCTTGGCTCATCCCAAGCCACTGGTTTTCTGCCCATCTCAATGTCGCCGACAGCTCTGCCCATGTTTGGGCTCATGAAACCATTTGTTGAGCGAGGCCTCAGGCCTTGCTCTTGAGGAACTCTGGAACGGAAGTTATTCTTGGATGGAGGGATGGGCGTAAAAAATATTTCTTTGATGTTTTCTACAACTCCTCTGTTGTATGGATTGGCTCGTTGATCATAACGATATCTGAAGTTCTCATATGTTGTCTACAAACATAGGGCATTTGATTAGGAATTGATAGAATATATTCAACATGCCAGACAAGTAAATATCGTTTTTTACCTGATTTGTGCTCATGAGATACAAGTGGAACACAGAGAGGCCACCAACAAACCAAACCGCAATAAATGTGTAGACAATTAGAGCAACAGATGCTGGGTTATTTGACATTGCCTTCCAAATTGTTATCTGCTCTGCATTTCTGATCTTAACAACGAGCACCCAGCAGAATCCAAAGACATAGAGGCAAAGAAGAGTTGTCGAGAAGACGAACATATAAAAGAACCTGTAATTCCTCTGCATAAAAAAAATCATGTAAGATCCACTTCAATCCACCAGTTTAAGGAGTCTAACAATTAAAACATCATAACTTCTTTATATTTTTCACACTATGAAGCAATATTCGAACCCTACATGAAGCAATTTAAGCCCCATTTTAAGTTAGATCAAAAAACCAAATGAAGTGATAACAGATGCATGAATCATATTGAAGTGTTAGCAAAAGATTCTTTTCAAGCAGAAGAATTATATGGTAAGCCAATTAATGTAAAATGGTAATAATGACTTTCAGAGTCACATGTATTTAATTTATGAACTTACAAGTCCTATGCATTGTCCGACCCATGGGCAGTGATGGTCGAATCGTTCCACACAATTGTTGCAGATAGAGCAATGTGAGCAACGTGGAGGCCGGTACAACATGCAGGTATCACAGTATTTTGTTTTCACAGTGATTCCATTGACAACGACATCTTTAACTCGGGGTAGCCGCAGAGGTGGAGTCTGGTTTGCCCCAACCTCTGCATTACCATCAAAACCTTCAGGTTCTGGAGGATGTGCATTGCGGGGTATGATACCAGGATCTCTCCCAGAAGTGAGAAGTAGAAGACTCAGATCCTGAAAGTGACATCAATACTTAAAAATTAGAGGATGCCTTGCATACATAAACTATTCCATTTACCATTACCAGCATGACCATGAAGGACCGGCAAATTGTACACATATCAAATTAGCAAGATGACAGAACCAGCAAAACATAGTAAATACCACCACGCAAGTGGACATCAAGGAATATAAAGCAGCCTCCATTCTCAATATCTATAAACTCAGTAACATTTACATGATCAACTCACTATCGCATAATAAAGCCATAATATTGAGGAGAAAGAGCAAATAAAATATGACAATTATCAATTTTGTCTAGTGAATTGTTAGCCTAATTAACTGGCAAGGTAGGATAAATGCAAATGTAAAAATGAAAACTTCCCAATTCCAATCATATATAAAACTGAATCCACATAATCATGTACCTGTCAGCATGTATTCACATCAAGCACAACATATGAAAAAACTGAGTATGTCATCTCAGTTAAAACCAAGACAACCATTCCAACTATCTCATATGCTCAATCCAACGCAGCTAGGGAAATCAATGAAGGTAGTGATTTGAAAAGGCTAAGAATAGTACTCACATATGCAGTGAATAAAACTGCTGCAATCATCACCGGTAATCCCAGACCATAAGAGAATCTGTCCATCAATTCCCTTGCAACAAATGCACAGAAGATTGACACTGGTGCGATGATGAGGAACATGGTAACAAACAAGGACCTTGCATCAGGACCAAATATGAATCTTCCCTGAAGGAAAAACACCTGCAAAAGTATAGACACTACAGTTAAGCACCCTTCCAATCTCATCACCACTAAAAAAGTTCAAAGATCTCAAGGAACTCCTCACAAGCTTTTGTAGGTACAGTTGCTAACTCGGTAACAGCAGCTCACTCGGAAGAGAGAGTGTGAGAGGGAACTCGCTGAGAAGTTATATACATTTGGTAGAAGGATCATTAATGCACTAGTATCACTAAGTACTAACACTCCGATTTCTTGTCCTGGAAAAGACCGGAGGCAACAAAACGTGTCCTAAAACTACATTCCCAAGTACAAAATCATAAACAACAATGAGAAATTGACCAACAAATTTTTTACAAGCAATAATGACCGGTTAAATTTGCGCAGTTCAACAATCCTAACAACCGCACCACACAAACAGGTCAATCTAGCAGGGGCCCCCCAGAAAGAGTCACCACCGCAGAAACGCACAGATCCACACAAATGTAACGAGGAAACAAGGGGATTAAGAGAGGCGTCTAGGGGAAGTGAGAGGAAAAGCATTGCGCTCACGTTGCTCCCCTTCCAGGCCTGGTACACGAGCGGCCCCTCCTCGCCAGCGCCAGAGCTGGCGCTCGCTCCGTTCATCGCCGCCGCCCGCTCAGCCCCGAATCGCCGTCGAGATCACGGCCCAGATCACAAAATAGCCGACAGAGAGCCGCCTCCCGCCTCTGGGGACCGCGGCAGGCGACGCCTGCTCCCAATGCCGCTGCCCGCCGCCGATGTCGGAAGCCCAGACAAGAGAGAGAGAGAGAGAGAGAGAGAGAGAGAGAGAGCAGGGAGATCAAACCGAATGAGAGGAGCGCCAGTTTGTGGGGGACGTATAGTAATATCTCGTGGTCCTTTCGAGTTACTCTCCTCTGTTGTTTTCAGAAACACCCTTAAATTGATTCATAATCGTGTTTCCCGTACGCAGCACTGACCAGTGTCCGGGCAAGGTTTAGAAAATCGTTCAAACCGGATCGGTTTTCGCAAAAACCGGTTAAACTAGTTTAATTCAGTTTGGGTGATTCATCGGTTTTTGTTTAATAAGGTAAAAAAAATCCGAAAATTCAAAAAAATTGAAAATCTGAAAACCGATCAAACTACTCCGTAAACCGGTGAAACCGAGCAGTTTACCAAAAAAACCACTCGAATCAATTTGATTTTAAATTCAAAAACGGTAAAGCATGAAAACTGGTCGGTAAAACAAAAAAAAGATCAATTTTCTCTCAAAATTTTGATTTTTAAATTTATTTGATTTTCACGGTTTACTATAGCGTTTTATCTAGTTTTCGCGAAAACCAACCAAACCGTCGAGCTGCGGTTTTCCCGGCTCAAACTGTAAACCGAGCATTGGTCGCATTTGGCACACTGTGCTGCAGCTTCTCTACTTTCTTGGTAAAGACTTCATTTTTTGTTGGGCGAATTTGATACATGTCATTATAATTTTACAAACTTTAAAATACGCTCTGCAAGTGAATAACACGTGGGTCTGAATAGTATATTTTAAATTTTACAAAATTGTAATAGCATGTATCAAATTAATCTTTTTTGTTTGTAAATGATGGATTTGTGTCAACTTTGTCTAAATAAAAGAAAGTAGTAGTTTGATTGGGGTTAGTGCAGCTGAAAAGGCTACTTGTCCACCAAATTCTCTAGCTGGCAGGAGATTTTGGGGCAGGTGGGTGAACAAAAGTTGAGAGGGTTGGTTGTTTTTGTTGCTCCAAATAGCAGTACTTAAATCGAGAGATGCGACAGTTATTTATATTTCAATATGATTTGTGTAATACAAGCTGATGTTTAGTTCAGCAGCTCAACTTCAAGTGTATTTGTGATTGTCAGGTCACCAGACAAACGTCACGCTTGCTGCAATCACAAGCTCGGTTTTGTATGAATATAATGCACTGTCATGGATTTTTTTTACTAGATCCGTTTGTATCTCTTGAAGTTAGTTGAATTGAATCGGATTCTAACTTGTAGAATCAAATTATACAGGGTGTGTTCGTATGAGCTAGATACAGCTGCGGGGCAACAAAGAGTGCAGCCGAACCTTCCACAATTTGCCACTTAAATCATCTAGCCAGAATATTAACTTTTTCTCACAAATCTGACGGCCGGTGATCAGATGTTCGGATGGTACTAGCTGATTTTGGCCGGCGGCAACGCTTCAGCCTACCTCACTAGGCACCCGTGCACCAATGCGTCTTGCGTAAGAAACCTACTCCTGAGTACTAGTACTGACTACAGAAAAAAAAAAGAGACGGGCAGAGAAAATTAGCAACATCAGCAGGACAATGAGGAATCATCACAGGGGGTAAATGCGTGAAACCAGGCTGAAAGGTGGTGAAAGCGAAATGCGCCAGCTAAAAAGTTGGACGCTTTTCCGGACGGAAAGCAAAGCTTTTGACGGCCGCGATGATCCTTCCTCCTATTGCCTCTATCTATAGGCCTTCCAATCATTCGTCGTAGTAGCATACTCCGTACTGTAATTACTACTACTAACATCTTTGATTCTGGACCTGGCCCTGTTGGTCCCCGTGCTTGTGCACACCGAAATCTCTTGTCGGCCCAGTACAGAAGTAGGGCCGTCCATGTACTACTCGTGGTCCAGGGATGATGGGTTGCCAAGGTGCAGATGGGCCTAAATGTATGTGAGGCTCTACAGTTGGGCTGGTCAGAATTTAATTTCCGGCCGGATTTACTCTCTTCCGGCAGGATTTGGTGTCCTCCGTGCCGTGCGGCCCGCGACAGGACGAGTAAACTTGCATTGCATATTTGCATCGCCCTCATTCCCTCATCATCAAAAAGTACCCCCACCAGCGGGAACGAGAGCGAAGGGAAAACGGAAGAAGAATTTACGATAAAAAATGAAGATGGTTATCTAAATGGTCACGTCTATTCTTGTTTCAGCAAGAGACGGAACGGCGGCCCAGTAGGTCCGCGCGGGACTGTCTCCTGCTGGCTGCGGCTGCTGACGCAGCAACTCGCAAGAGGAGGTGGACAAGCAAGCTGCGGCGTCTCGTCACAGGAAAACGAGGGCGGCGCGAGGCGGCGCCGCACACCCCCCAGCAGCACGAATGTCTTGCGCGAGGCGGCGCCGCCGACGGCGGAGCGACGAGTGCACGCAACGCGAACGTCTTGGTCGCCGCGTCCGTCCGTTCCCACTCCGTATCCCGACGCGTACGGACGTTGGTGGTTTCTCGCGTCAATCCGGCGCAATTTGCCTGACACGATGGGGGCGGCCGCCGGCGACGTGCCCTCGCAGTCGTGTGCGCTCTCATTTCTCGCTTCTCCGTCGCTGCGGCGGCGTCGTGCGTTTCTGACAAGTTTGCGTCGACGAAGCAACTGACCGCCGCTGCTGCCGTCTTCCTCGGGGCTGCAAAGCTTACCACAAAATGTTCTCCACGCTTCGTCCCTCTCCCGTGACGCACGCTCCCTAGTCCCCACTTGCAAAGTCAAACATGTGGACATCACAACGTGCCGTTCATACCGCATGCCGAGGCGGAGCCCCGTGGCCGTGCCTGCTCTGCGGAGTCTCTTTCTCTTCCCGTTTTTACCGCACGACCTGGATCTCGGTAACTTTTTCTCTTTTTTTTCGGAAGCAGCGAGTAAAATTCATTAGCATGGGAGTGATTAACCTTTGGAATCCAAGGCCGGTGCGTCACGTTTGGACGTAAGCTTGGCCATAACGTGGAAGCTTCTCCTTTCTCTCATCTTCGGAAAGACAGGGAGGCAAGGAAAGCTCACCTAGAAAACAGAGAGATCGAGAGCATTGAACAACTACCGTAGCTAGACTAGGGATGCCTTGTTTCGTTTGTCCATAGGCAGGACCCAAGTGTGCAGGCTTAAAAAGGTTCACCTGCCTCACGAGGGAGCCATGGCCACGGCTCATGGTTTTAGGCGGAAGTGAGCTATAGCTTAGGAGAGACTGATCCACAAAGAGAGGGATCAATAGGCAAAGGAAAGGCAGCTCAGGGCCAGGGGCAAAGTTTAGGAGGAGGAAGTTGAGGTTGAGTCCACTTGACGCCACCTGATCGGCACCCCTATAAAACACGCGACCGCCCCCTTTTCCGCTCGGCCACACGAGCACCGCCACCGCCACCGCCCCCACCCTCGATCGATCGATCGAAGCCGCGCGCGGCGCGGAGGAAATCCACAGAAGCCAACAAATCCGATCCTTGCTTCCTCCCTCAGTCAGTGAGAGCATCGGTTGGGATCTCGTACGTGCGTCGCTGGCGATGGAGGCGCGACAGCCGCGGCAAGCGGGAGGGGGTGGAGGAAGAGTAGGCTTGGCGGGGCTGCCCATCGGCTTCCGCTTCCGCCCCACCGACGAGGAGCTGCTGCTGCACTACCTCCGCCGCAAGGCGCTCGCCTGCCCCCTCCCCGCCGACATCATCCCCGTCGCCGATCTCGCGCGGCTTCACCCGTGGGACCTCGTCCCGCCAGGTACTACTCAGTCGCCCACGTGACGCGCTCGATTGGCTCCACGCGCACGTGCGTTTGTGTCTGGCATTCCTCTTAGCCAGGACTCCTGATCTGATTCCGACGAACAATTGATCTCGGGCGTGCAGGCGACGCCGACGAGGAACGGTTCTTCTTCCACCTCCCGGAGACGAGGCACTGGCGGCGGGGCGGCAGGGCGGCCGGCACCGGCGTGTGGAGAGCTTCCGGGAAGGAGAAGCTCGTCGTGTCGCCGCGCTGCAAGCGGCCCGTCGGCGCGAAACGGACGCTCGTGTTCTGCCACCAAGGCGGCAAGCGCACCGACTGGGTCATGCACGAGTACCGGCTCCTCCCCGCCGGTCTCCTCGTGCACAACCCGTCTTCTGGTCCCCACGTACGTGCACGGATTCTAGTGCTAGCTACGTGTACAACACAGCACGGTTAACTTCAGACGAATCGCAGCGACTGATTGCTAGGAGTATTTGCTTGATGGATTGTTTCAGGTGACGAGCTGCCACGGCGCGGCGGCCGGGGCCGAGGACTGGGTGGTCTGTCGCATTTTCAAGAGGACAAAGCCGGGTAACGGTGGGCGCGGCAGGGAAGAGGAGGTGGAGGAGATTCCCTCATCACCGTCGTCGTGCGTGACCGACAACTCCTCCCACAGTGACCACGAGGAGGAAGGCGAGCAGAGCAGCAGTGGTGACAGTAGAGTTTAGCTAGCCGTTAAGTTAATCATGGGCGCCATGTGTTCTAGTGAACGCCCTCGTTTGCCCTACTAATGTCGTCAGTAGAATCCTCAGTACCCCTAGCAAGAGAAGAAAAAAGAGGTCGAGCTCGAACAGGAGCGTTGATCGCTTTGCCATATCTGAACTTGTTGTGTATCCAGCCAACGTTAATTATCTAGTATTAGGAAATTAGTCATGTTCCTTTCTTTTATCATCATTTTCCGGGAGTTCAATCCGCTGTGACCATTCTTTCTTAATGTTCCTGTCACTTGTTTCCTCCAATCCAAGGAGAATCCAAATTACAGACTGAAGCAGAGAACAACATCATATTCACTCATCTTTCTGATGCATACTTTCTACTGAACAATTTGCTTCCTCCCATCAGTTTCCTTTCACCAAACACCTGTGCCAACTGCCAGTCGCTGCTACTGGTACCGCTCAAGGTTTCAAAAACCGTGATAAATGCTCGAAAATCGTGGTTTTCGAGCTTACTGTTGCCGTACAGTTTAAGTAAATCAAACGGTTTTCGCTCGAAACCGTAACTAGCACTGTAGCGAAAACGGTGAACCGCTCGGTTTTAAAAGTTAACCAATCAATTTTTTTACGGTTTGAAAAACCGACACTGTAGCGGTTTTAAAACCCTGTACCACTTAAACACACAAAGATTCAGCGCGAGGAACAGAAAAAACAGAGCACATATACAAAGCAAGAATCATGCCATGGAAAAAGGGCACAACAACAACAGCAAAGACGTGCAGGGAGGGAGAAAGGGCCGGTCAGAAAGGGCAGAGCACTTGGAAGCGAAGGGGGTGCTGATAAGGTTCCCGATACTGTCACTGATTGCCACGAGATACCTTCCTTCCGCGAGGGCCCCTTCGCAGGAATAAGAAACCTGCCGCTGCCGCTGCTGGCGAGGAGGGAATAGGGAATACGAATCCGCTTCCGGGTGGCTGGCCTCTCCGACTGTCCGGCCTGATCAGGGAGAGGACCATCTGCGGATGCAAAGCGTCTCGCCTCGTCATCGCCCTCGCCCTCGCCCTCGCTCCGCTTAGAAGAATAAGAACCAAATCGAATCGAATAACACGAAAGATTTGGGCAAAACGAATTTCGTTCGCGCACTGACACCGAAGCGGGTGATTCACACTGTCACTCTCCCGTCAGTAGCAGCCAGAGGAGGATGCTTTGCGAGTGATCGTTCGTTGCGTTACTGTTTCGTCTCACTTTCGACAGGTAACGAAGCCGTGGCGCACGGATGAGATCAGTGAGCCGTTCGCGTGATGAAAGGCGAGGACAACAAAAGGAAAACGTAAACTCCCTGGCCGCCGTCTGAATCGACCCGCGCGGTCCGTGCTCCGTGTTAGCGGCGGACAGACAGCATCGGAGGTTTTTCTTTCTTTACCTCACCGTAGAAGCAAGAGCGCGACAGTAACATAGCATAACAAGTTCAACCCAAGCATCTATTGCTGTCTCCTTGAAACTGGAGTGCTACTCCATCTTGAAGACGAATACTAGTAGTAGTACTGTACCTTGAAACTTCAGCCACGAAAACACCTCCCGGTTTGTTTGACTCGCACCGCAGGCGTGTTCTATTCTGTTCTTCCTTCAGAGTTCAGTCTTAAGACCGTGGACTTTCGCGCACTTCCTTCAGAGTTGAGATGACAGAAACCGAGCGTCATTAAAAGAAGTCATTAGCAACAGAACTGGTCACCGTCGCGGGAGGCAGGGGAGTCGATCAAAGCCAGCCGTACTCGAGTGGACAGCAACACCACACATGCAATCAGCTGCTGCCGCGGGCGACCGGGCACAGGGGGAGGGGAGGGGAGGTTGCCAATAATTCAAGACAGCCCGGCCCGCGGCTGACGGGACTGGTATTGGCAACGAGAGAGTCCGTGATGAGCATCTCTCCTTTTCACAACCGCGAAGGGACACGCAGCGGCAGCGGAGTCCGGCTGACTCCGTCATCAATCGCTCGGAGGATTCTTCCCTGATTCTCCACGGCTCCCCTCCCCTCTACGCGCCCGATCGACGATTCAATGCCGGGCACGTACAAAACCGTCTCGCTCGCTTGCTCGCGCCGCGGACGCACACGCAACAGCAAACGAAGCAGGGGCGGCCCTGGAGGGAACGCCGAGGGGCGGCCCTGCGTCCCTGCCCGGCTGGGTCCGAAGGGTACGGTGGCATGCGTGCACTTCACACACTCGCGGCTGCGATGTCAAGAGATCTTAGGCTCCTTTGTTCCAAAGGAAAACTGAAGGAATTTCATAGCATTTATAAACCCAATAGGAATAATTCCTATGAAGCCTTTTGGAACGTAGGATTGGAGCTCCAAAATTCTTTTAAAATTCCTATAGGATTGCTTCCTCCATGCAAATTTTGGAGGATCTAACATGAGGTTCAACCTCTTGTAAAATTCGTTTGTGTCTATCTCTCTCATTTAATTCTTGTGTTTTTCCTGCATTGTATTTAAACACTACGTATTAAGTTTTTCTGAGTTTTTAATTCCTGTAGAAATGCAATTGATACTTAACTCCAATCCTACATTTTTTTTATAGTCTAATACCCGTGCTAACGCTACGGTAAGAGAAATAATAATAACTCAAGAAAGCATATTTACTCTAATAATATTTATATCTAACTTCATCATTCTAAAATGTAAAATACATTGGAATAAGATTTTCCATCTATATAAATTGTTTATCGATTATTGACATGATAATACTATATATGCATGCAGAGTACACCCAATAACTTATGCTCTTATCAGAGAAACCATGTGGGGCGGCGTGCATATAGAGTTTTTAAGCTAATAAGAGAAACCATGTGTTTTACAATGAAAAATATCAATTTAGAGAAAAAGGATAATAGGATATTTGCTAGGAAATTTTAAATATAAAATATTTGACAAGTGCAACGAAAATGATGTCAATTCAACGCCCAAAGATCAGCAAAGATGCTGCTCAAACAAAATAAATGAATTTCAAAGTTCACTTATCCAATGAAAATTGTCAATCGGCGATCTCCTATTCACGCGACAGATGGGTCTAGCGCTACAGGTGCTCTGCGGGCATCGATTTACGCGAGCAGAGGGTGGAGCCGTGGAGGCTGTTTTCGATACAATTGATTTTATTTCGTTCAATCCCGTTGAAATTGTGTTAGTATTTGTTATATATTTATTTTTCATATATTTGTTTTAAATAGTTGAGTTTTGTTGACTTACAACAGTCTGCGTGCACCTAAAATCTAGAGATCCGGAAGATCTCATCCGTTAGATTTGTAAAAAGTGTTTGTGAATAGATTTCATTTGTCAGATTTATAAAAATAGATAACTTTAATGCATTTTTCGTATACACGTAATCTAACTATCTCTGTTGAGAATATTTTATACGTAAAAAAACACTGTGATTTTTAAAAACAAAGATTTCTATATTTTTACTATCTTACGTTCAAAAGAAGCGTTAACCGTGTGCGGTGTGCCTGGGTGATTGGGATGATCGAAGGCGCAGCGATCGTCTGTGTCGAGCGGTGCCGTGTGGGTCCAACCATCCCTAATCCTACAGCGCAGCAACGGTCTGCCCTCTGCCGCTCGACAGAGGATCCGTGTCCTGATCGGAGGGGATTGGGCGAGCCCCTCACGCAATCGGATGGCATGGCTCGTACCACGACGGTGCGCGACCGGTACTGCACGGAAAAACTTGGAATGGAATGGAGAAGATCTCGGGTTGCTTCGGTTTCGGCCTCGCAAGGTTGGCGTCAACTGCACACTTCGGCGATGTGGCTTGCCTTGGCGAGGTCGGCGGCTGGCGTGTGGATCTGACCATCTGCGGCACGGATTTATGACTTGCCGATCGCGAGTACTCCTACTAGCACAAGTAGCCGTCGGGACCATTCTGTCTTTACTGTTCCTACACGATTCATGAACCTCTCCTACTGCTTGTTGGGGTTCATCAGTACTCGTTCCTGGATCTCTCCCGTGTAAACCCAGTGCTTTATGGTTCTTGTGAGAGCAGGTGGTTGCCATCGTCGTTCACGCGAGGGGTTCAACCACAGGCTCGTGTTATCGCCAGTACTATAAAATAAAACAAGGGGACATGTCTCTTACTGTACGTTAGATTTTTGTGTCTCTTTACCAGCAGGGAGCACATGGCTCTTGAGTCTTGACTGTGCATTCATCGATTATATTCCTTTTTCTTAAAAAGAACATGGTTCTTGAATCACAAAATGTTGTTTCCGGCCGGTGCCCCTAATTCTGAATGGAACAGATGGCAACATCTTGAGCATCAATTGACCTGGGATTAATACAATGGCAGTTGCTGCCGGTTCATGTCACTGCCCCCAATCACCTCTTCACGGAATCCTCCTCCACATTGTTATTAGGCGATGCCGACCAACAATAAGTCTATGACTGTCTATCACATGTTTGTGCCTTTCAGAACGGAGAGGTAAAGATCCTGTTTCAATTTTTTAGGGCTAGTTTTTTCAGCTAAAAAGTTAAAATCTAAAAAATTGAAACAAACAAAGTTCTAAAACGCTGGGCTTTTAAAACGTTGAAAAGCTAGCCTCTGAAAAAATGAACTAAAAACTGAAAAGCTCATATAAAACTGCTTTTTTAGTTTTTAATGTGCAGAGAAGTCAAATATATATTGCAAAAAACAACGGTCAATACACTATCAGCCAACTTTTCAACAAGCCATAAGCTAACTTTTCTAAAAGCTCAAAAGTTCCGACTCAAACAAAAAAAGCCCTAAACCAATAAGTAGTCACACGTCCGGCACATGCTTGAGTGCCAAGTGTTATCTTTGCTTGCGCGATTAGGTTACTGAAGGAAAACACTAATCTAGCGGTCAGGCGCTCGATTAAGGAGTACGGTTAACCAACATACAGTATAGATCAACCAACCTAGGCAAGGGAGGCGCGAGTGGCCGGTAAGAACGGTGATGGCATGGTGCTTCGTGCATGCGATGGCACGCCGCCCAAGGACGCGCCGACCGGAAGTTGCTTGCCGCCGTCGGCGACTGAGGTCATCACCGCCCGTTCAGTGCGTGCAGCCGGTGGTGCTGCCCCGGCCGTCTCTGCTCCCTCAACGAAGCGTCCTTGCGTTGGGAGGAGGATCTCTCACGGCACCCCGACAGCAGACGCCATCTCTCTCTTGATTTCTGTAGGAGAGTGTCCTGGCACAACTGGTCCTCGTTTGCAGCTGGAAGGGCACGGTTGCTTGTTCCCTTTTCCAAGACCAGATCCTCATCCATCCATCAATCCATCGGTCCGTTGGTCCGTCTCATCAAATGTCAACCAACCAGAAGTCATTTTCGTCCCCCGCTAAGCAAAGTCCGACTCACCAGTCACCATGAGAGAGAGAGAGAGAGAGAGGCCCAAAAGTCTATGAATTGTTTCTCCTCGCATGTCTTGGAGCACGATGCAATGCCACATACAGTACTGTGTGTACCATGCCAAGAACTCTATAATGGGAACGTGGCATATCGGTTCTTCGCTGGCGGTTGGAGCCTTTGTCTGTTTAGAAAGAGTTCAAATCCTTGGAATCTAGAATAGATTTAGGTCTCTTTTAGAACGCATTTTTTTTGTTTTCTAATTTTTTCATATAAAATTGAATTGATTTTTATAAAATTTTTGCGTTTCAAAAAGGCCTTAGATTTAAAAGAAATGATGAGTTTTTCGGCTGGAACATGTCCGTCAGCCCTTGTTGACTTGCCAAACCAGAACATGACATTTGTAGAGTCCAATCGGTATCAGCGTCCTTTTTGTACTAAGACAACAAAAAAAAAAAGAGGAAAAGAAAATTCATTAACCAGCACACGCTACTACCTGTACGCATCGATCATGGATGAATAGAAAAATTTGCCACCGATGCCGCAATAATCGATACAGAAGGGGCTGTATGCCCATGGGGCCATTTTGTTATTGCCAGTCAAATGAGGGCAATCGAACTGATCTGATATGCCGTTGCTTGCTTGCTGACTCTGCCTGAGGGTTCTCTGCATCACTTGCATACATGGGATGGGAAGAGTGCCTGTTGACGCACATGAGGACGAACACCAGGCAGGCAGGCGCAGGCATGTGGGGTGGAGCCCTAGTGGATGATGAACGAAGGAATTTGTGGAGTGGAAGAAGAGGTTTCCTTTGAAAGACTCCAGCTGCTAGGCTGCGTGCTGCTGTGAGAACTGAACCACTCCCTCCATTATTCATTAGCGGCAGAAGTGTACCGGTAGGGAAGGGTTGTTGGGTTAGCTTCCCTCCAAGGGAATCCAAGAGAAGGCAAGGGGCAAAGGAAAGATCAAAGAACGCTCCATCACTCTCTTCCATCACTCTTTCGGACTCCCTGCCCAATGGGAATGGAAGAAGAGTCCGTTGGTTAACCATGCAGGCAACACGAAAGCAACAACTCAATGCTGCCATGACTGTGCAAGGGAGAAGAAGGTACCCCTAGCAGAGGAAGAAGGGCGTGTCGATCCGTCGATGACAACTCCTGCAACTGTCTGAATCAGCACTCGCTTTTGAGGCGTTGAAAGCGCAATGGCTGGCAAAAATGAAACTGTTGTTAGGAATACTGAATGCCCACAACGTGTGTTGCTTGCAGGAGGGCGCTGCATGTGTTCTGCAATCAATGGGCTCTGTTGAGAGCCAGTGGAGTTGCTTGCTGGGCTTGAGGAGAATCCTGGTACTCAACGCATTGTTGGATGGATGGCTGTGGCTTCTGGAACGACAGCAAAATAGTTCCATGCACGAAATGGAATCTACATGGATTGGAGACTGCTCTTCGTTTGTTTGGTTACTGCAGCAACAGTTGTAGTTGAGCTACCTGGGCGACGACGGATGTGGATCGAATTCTTGTTTTGGAAATCTCCCTAGTATCTCAGACGAGCTGCAGAGGAATTGGCTGAGAGGAGATTCGAGGGAGCCGGTCTTAACTGCCGGGCTTTCACTCCTTGGGCCTCCGCAACAACTTGCCTGAGCATTTTGGGCCGCGTGTTGGCCCGCGTAAAACGTCGTCTGACTCGTCTCCTCCGCGAGAAACCCAATTAATCGTGGCGAAATTGTTGGGGCCGACGACACGGCGGGCGGCGAGGCTGCGGCAGGCGTCGGCAACTTCCGGTACCCTGCCAGCGTCCGCGCTCGCCTCACCCCTGTAGGAGTAGGATTCAAACATTCAGCCTCATCCTCCGATATCGCACGCGCCACCCTCGTGAGTCACGCTGCATGCCAGCACGGATCCCACCCCGCCAAATTTGGGCAGGGCTCCGAGGACCCCGCGCCGCCGCTCACTGTCCGCAACGGTGGAAACCGTCTCGCGCGCGTCTCCTTACTAAGGCTTTGGCTTGACGCGGCTACCGAGGCCATCCATCATCCCATGCACCGGCTTCCCCTCCCCCTCTCGCCGTCACGCCCCTTTCATGGGGTGCGCGCCATCGAGCGACAGGGCTGATCGGCGGCGGCGGGGGCGGGCGTGGGAGCACAGCGAGGCGTCCACCACCGGGCTGCTGATGGTTGGTCGGGACCGCGAGCCTGTGGCGGCTGCGGCTGCGGCTGGGAGGAGGCGCGGGTGCAAGGTGGCGCCGGAGCCCAAGGAGCGCGACGAGCTCTGGAAGGACCCCGCGATGCCTGGTTCTCCCAGCTTCAGGTACTACTGCCAGAAGGCGGCGGCCGTTGACGCGCTGGTGGCCGAAGCCGAAGCCGGCGACGGGGAGGTGTCCATCATAATCACGGGTGGCTACTGTCTCTTCCGCTCCAGATTACTAGTTGGCTCCTGCAGCAGGGGCTGCATTAAGAGCTCCTCATCCTGATGTCTGCTGGAATTGAACTAATTTTGCAGAGACGTCTCAGGAGCCGAAGACGAACGAGCTCGGAGTGGAAGACGCCTCAAAAAACAAGATTGTTGAGGTAATTTCGTCATTCATTCATCAGCTCCTGGCGACACAACATTTTGTATCTAACTGTTGTCTGTTGATGCAAAAATCACGCAGGAGTCCAAACCTAAACAGGTGACCAAGTGGCTCAGATTCAAAGGCCTGGCGATCGTCACTGCTGCTTGGTACAACTTGTTCAACCGCCACAGGAGCAAACCTTCGACGCCTACTTTGGCGGAAGAAAAATCATCTCTTCCTTCCGGCCCTGCCCCGGCCCCTGCTGCAGCTGCAAGATCTCATACTTGACCCGACAGCGTTGCATGAGATCTTTTACGTCTCTGCTTGCAAAAACATGGATGATTCAGTCATCGTTTATGATGCTAGCTTTGCATCGTTTGCTGTTAATGAAATTGGTTGTTGCTTGTACGCGAAACCTGTACACGACAAATTGACTCCGTAAATGATGCAAGGAGCATCAGTACTGGGCTGCTCCTGTTGATTGTTAGTTCTGAAAATTAGTTTTTGAGCATGGAAAGAGAAGTTATATTCCTCCTGCATTTCTGAATCCTAGGGTGTGTGCAGACTGCAGAGGAACATTTGCACAAGATGAGCAAATATTTTCAGCGTCCTCTTCTTTCCGTTCTCTCTGATTCTGTGGCAGTGGTGGATGCCTACAAAATTGTTTGATTCCGTTCCTTGATCTTGCTCTGTATTCTATTATAGTACATAACAAATGTGTTATACACAACCTTACTTTATTGCACTAACTATACAAGTAACATCTATCAAATTGAAGTAAAAGGAACGTGATTAGTCTGTCATTTGACTGCACCCACTGCATTTCTTCCTTTGCCTCTGAATTGCTCCCTATTTTTCCTTCTTACTTCCATCGGGTGGCCAAGTGAGTAAGGCCGGAATGCACCGATGAGAACCGTGGGAGGCGGCATGTTGAGGCCTGGCCTCGCCTTGTTCATGCCCTTCTTTGGGCTACTCAGGTAAGATTTCATGTGACCATATATTAGGCTTGGCATATTCCTTAGTTCAGCAACTGATGACGAGAAGAATTCTTCAGTCTTTCCGTCAGCTGAGGAGTCCATACTATATCCGATCGATGCATCAAGATGAGGCGGAGGAAATCTCTCAAGTTTGGTTGTGCTCGTGCTTGTCACCAATCTTGGTCCCTGAAGATAAAATTCAAAGATATTACTATTTATTCATGGTTCTATGCACAAATACTTGCTTTAATATAGCCTTGTATAAATGGTCGAGAAAAAGCTTTGACCAAGCATCAAACACCAAAGGGGGAAAAAAAACTATATAGACACTTTCAGTTCATGATGCTGTTGAGGTTTGAGGCAAAAATCCTTGCTGAGGAGAAGGGAAAATGATCAATACCTTTGGATTTGGTTGCGGCTTATTATTGACATCTGGAGTAAACACTCTGCGCCCAGGATTTTGTGATGCGTGCTTTCGGGTTGTACGACGTTCCACTGACCCATTAACCCTTGACTTCCTGAAAAATAATCACAAGTTGTTTTTTTATATAAATATAAACAAAAACCGCAGAAACAAATGCAATAAGTGGCTCCAAACCTCTTATGCTTCTCATACTTCAGTTTCACGTCTCTTTCTTTGCACGGTGGATACTGCGGCAGGCTCGATGGTTCACATGCAAACGGTTCTGTCCTGAAGAACTGAAACGACAGTAAACGTTAAGTGAAGTGAATAAAGGACCGTTTCATATATTTAAATTCGAAACCAAATTCTATTTATTAATGGTTAATTGCAGAATATAGTCTTCCACAACATTGCTTTTTAGAATATTATTTTATATGCCTTGAGGGTGATAGTGTAGAGGACTAACCTCACTGTTGAGAGCATCAGTTGCAGTGCCTCTCATATCTGGGTCAATTGATAGCAGAGTCTCGAGAAGCGATAGCATAGATTCTGGCACATCTTTAAACTTTTCAGCTATGCACCGTTCATATGGTTTGAAAGTAGGTTGAGGGAGCTTCATTTTCTCCCAGTAATCCTCTGATGGAGTTCCACACAACTTGAAAACCTTGTGCAATTGTTCCACCTAAACAAATCAATTATTAATAAGCGGTTTCCTGCTCTGTTTATGCAAAGTTGATATTTCAACTGGTCGAAGAAAGTACCTCTGTTCTTCCAGGGAATATAGGTTGGCCAAGAAGCAGTTCTGCCAATATGCAGCCGACGCTCCAAAGGTCAACACCAACACCGTAGTGAGTAGCACCTAATAAGAGTTCGGGCGGACGATACCAAAGCGTGATCACTTGGCTAGTCAAGGGCCGCGCGTTGTCAGGATCGTAAGAGGTGGCCAGTCCAAAGTCGGCTATCTTAAGAACTCCATCGCTGCTGACAAGTAGATTTGAGCTTTTGATGTCACGGTGAAGAACACCATTGTTATGGCAGTGCTCAATCCCAGAAAGCAACTGCTTCATGTAGCATTTCACCTGAAGACAGAATGTAGATTTCATGATACACAAAGAACTAAAACAATCATACTTGAGTAACTGTAGACAAATATCTCCTTGTTGGGCCTCCCTCTTAGGAAAATCAACTGACAACTCTTGGCAATTATAGGGGCTACCTAGCAACTTTATCAAAATGATCTGGCTCGTTTTCATTTAGTCTAAAGGATAGATAGTCTCAGAGATGATGCAGTCAGCTAACTACAGCCAATGTTGACAGTTCCAATGTCTTTAGTTCATTGAAGGGATTTCTGGTAAGCAATGCGTGTGCAAAAAGCATGCAGTGCCCATCTCTGTCATTTGGACTGGAGAACCTGTGTTCAAACCTAGTGATATTCTGCTTCACTTAGTCCACAAGACTTACGGGTCCACATCATTTCGGTTTTCAGACTGATGGATTTATATGCTTCTTTGCAAAAAAGTGAAGGCCAAATTCCGGTGCCAAGAACCAGTCAAGGACGCTTCTTCTAGAACTAAATAAAGAAGAAACATCAAGTACCAGGTAGAATATTTTGTCTGACAAATAATGTATGCTGCCAGCGCTGTAATGTCTTAAATTTATTTTATACTACATATGCAATCTTTCTATATGAAAAAGCTTCTTATTCAACCTTAAAGAATCTTTTGCCACAAAGAAAATGAATAGTTAGGATGGACCAGGTTTTACCTGGTGTATAGCTACGTACTCCATGCAATTTATTTTTGGCAATTAAGAACTCTATGTTCAATTAGAGAGCATCCATTCATGGTTGTTGAATTCAACAGCACAGTAGCGCTGACTGTCTTAAATAATCAAACAGCATGATGCCAAAGTTTCTGACAGCCTTCCTAATCATTGACTATGAGACTAAAAGATTATTAGTTCAATAAACAACATCACCAATGACCAATCACAGTTCAGGCATGCCAGGTAGCTAATTTTTCACAACCCCTTCAAAGAGAAACCAAAGAAACAAAACGTCACATAAACTCTCAAACCCGTCAAATGTAACTAAAATCTGTCATGTGTAAATTCAAGACATCATCTGTATCATCTCAACTAATCAAGATTGGGTTTAAAACTTTTGATGTTGATTCCAAATTGTCAATGGTTACACAAAAGTTTCTGTAAACCACTACTGATGTTAACCGAAGCAGAGTACGTTGAACACGCAGTGAGCCATCAGCCAGTGACCATACCTGAGGCAAGGTTAAGCGGCTGCCGGAGGCAGATGCTGCCGCGGTGAGGCCGGTGAGGTCATGGTCCATGTACTCGAATACGAGGTAGAGGGACGGCGCGGTGTTGAGGCGGGAGGTGACCAAGCCGTCGAGGCGGACGATGTTGGGGTGGTCCCCGAGGCGGCGGAGCAGGGTGATCTCCCGCGCCATGAAACGCGCGCTCTCAGCCTCGCCGACGCCATCCACACGCACCTTCTTCAGCGCCACCACGCGGCCGCTTTCCACTTCAATTGCCTTGTACACGTTGCTGTATGTCCCCGAACCAATCTGCGCGCAGGATTAGACGAGGTTAGCAAGCAAGCAAATTATCACTGATTTATTGACAGGGTTACAAAAAAAGAGAAGAAATCCATACGAACACAGTTTCAATGAAAATGCCAGAAAGGATAACATTTTTCAAGCAGCAGATCAATACGAATGCTACAAGTTGACCTTTCCATTTGTCCTTAGGATTTACTAATTCTTATGACACGGACAGCATATAAAGTATGAACATAAATGATGAGTTGGGGATTTCTTAATAATCTCAAGAAAGCTGGGGACTTGTCATCACTCTTATTTTTAAGCACCCGGTTCTAGGAATTCGGAGTTTCTTTATGTGTTGAGATCATCATATGCTTTCTTTTATCTCTTTGATGACAACAATTCAGCAGAAAAACTATGATCTTCTCAACTCAGAACAAGAAAAGGAAGCTCTGTTTCTGGTGTCGATGCTACGTCAACCCAATTACAGCGACCAGAAAAGGCAAGAGCACAAATTACTCGCCAATTTCGGCAACCAACGGTGGCAGAGGGCAAGCAATAACGAACAAATCGTAGCAAACGGTTGAGAATGGCAAGTCGCAATGGTTTTCCCCCCAACAACCTCCCGTTTCCAAGAAAAGGCGCGACCTTTCCGGTAATTAACCACCAAAGCAAGCACGGGCGGGCGGCGGAATCGTCCTCACCTTCTCGAGCTTCCGGAAGGCGTCGGCGCCGCGGGGCGTCCATCCACAGAGCGCGTCGCCGGCGGCATCGGAGAGCCACAGCGGCCACCCGCACGCGTCCTTCTTCACCGCCGCGATGTGCTCCGGCTGCGGCGCGTTCGTCTGCACCTCTTGATGGTCCCCGCATCCCGCGGAGGTCGTGGCGGCACCGGCCGCAGGGAAGAAGAGGGAGGACCCCGGGGCGGTGGACAGCTTACCGAGGATGCACCCCATGGTGGCCGCGCGTCATGCGCAGCGGACGCGGTCGTCGGCGGCGGAGAGGCGGTTGCGAGGAAGGGGAGGGACGACGAGTCGACGACGCGGGAAATTGAGGGGAGGGAAATGTGACCGTCTCAACCTCCTGCGATACGTCGCGGGCCTTTTGCTGTGACCGTTTGGCGCAGTGGACTTTGAAGTTTGAGCTGATTTTTATTTTATTTATTTACGACGAGAACATTTCAGAATATTTTTGGGAATGTTTCACTTTCAGCGTGCCTTGACCTTTGTGGGGAAAATATGAACCATTTTCACCTTCTGCTTCAGGCTCTATTTGCGGTGTAATGCACCCTCCGTTCTTTAATTAATGTTGTATTTGACTTTTAAATTTAACTTTGATTATTTGTTTTATTCAAAATATTTGATAAATTTTATATATTTTGATATAATTTGATTTATCATTAGAGTTATTTGAATCACAACTTGAAATTTTATATATTCGAGAAATTTTTTTAAATAAAACGAAGGGTCAAAGTTGAATTTAAAAATAAACAGCGACATCAATTAAAGGACGGAGAGAGTAATTGTTTATGTTAGAGAAATATTTTTCATTCTAATATGATTTTTATTACTCCTATAATAGATCATAAAAGGTGCTCTAAAAACTAACAATCAAAATAGAAAATAAATAAATACTTCTAAAAAGCTACAGCAAGCTAAAGGGAGCCTATGTACCATTTTCTGACATGATATTTCCTCATATGATCCTATGGAATGACATTAATGATTTTTGGTTAACCCTGGTATGCTATACATGATTTTGTTCCCATCTTATGCTAACCGAGTTGATAGTGCTACTGTGTTTCGTCTGACCTTACGTTATTTTTTTTATTTGTAATGAAATATAGCATATCTAGAAGAATTCTTTATGAAGCTATATTAGGATAAGGCATAATAAAATGATTTGCTTTCTTGCTTTCTTGGGCAAGGGATTCCCAATAATTATGGGTTTGAAGGTTGGAGTTGACAATGACAGCTGGGGGTGGCATGTGTTTGACAAGAAAAGTTTCCTTGAACTAAGGTGGTGTTTGGGGAATGGGAATTGGAGATGGGATTGAAATGGAAAATAGAAAGAGAAAATCTCAACCATTTATTCGTCGTCTCGTAAAATCTCTACCATTCATTTATTTCCATTCTCTAACCCACTCTCTATTTTCAGTTTACCAAACGCCACCTAAGGGGTTCACACTTGATATGAAAGTACGGGGAAATGATCAAACTATCCTTATTAGAGATAGATTAGACCTTTTAAAGTGATTGCTGGTAAGCAGGCCTACAAGTATTATGGTGACAAAAAAATAGAGGAAGGAAACCTCAACTAAATTTTCATTGTAAATTACAAATATAAATTTTCACGTTCGCCTGATTTTACATTTCTCAAGAGAATAAAAGAGATACTCCAAGGATCTCTTTAAATTTGGAGTATGTTCCAACCTTGTCCTATCTGCCTAGCCTAATACTACTAGCGGACTAGGACCACGTTTCTCCTTTGGATACCCTGATGAATGATCCAGTTTTCCATGCATGTACCGTAGCAATCAAAGAAGGGAACAACCGAGCAAAATCAATTCGTTCGCCGTAGCCTCTTTTTCCCAGCATTTCTTTCCCCTTTCGCAGCCTTCCTCCTCTTTTGACAAATTCTGCGATTCTTCTTGATCCCTGACGGGTAGGAATCGGATCACCGGGGACGCAGGGTTTCACATCTCGGGCACTGACTGTTTGTGTGCCGGGACCGGTGTCAGAAGCTAGAGCTCGGGCAGAACGAAGGCAGCGTGACAGTAACGTCAAACTGGTCCGTCAAGCAAAGGCTAGCCTTTCAGTAAGTGGGCAGCCAAACTTCTCTTGGGTCAAGGATTTGTTGCATCCTTACCGGACGAATTCGATCAGCAGCTGCTGTCACTGGCGATAGCGAGCAGATGGAAATCCTTGTCATCAAGTACTGTAATCAGCATCAGTGCGCTGCTCACTGACTCACACAACACAACACCCAGGGCAACGCGTCGTTCAAGAAATCGACGACAGCCTCACTGGAATCTTCGCGGTTGTAACGGTAAGATCATTGCTCGTTAGTCGTTGCCTCTCGACCTGAATGAAACTCTCACGCCAAACTGTCCACGAACGAGATGTTGGGGCCGACGATGCTGCTATAAACAGTTCGTGCACATCGATCATAGTAGCACCACCAGCCGGCTCTCTCGGTTGTTAACCAGTTGCCATCTACCTGCGTCCGTCCCACGGCACCGCTAATTACCTGCGGAAATGGCGACCAGTCCATCCGATTCAGCTGGCCAACTGATAAGCACCATCTGCGTTCTTCTGCAATACGGTACAGTACAATACTTAGTGCCTGACAGCGAAACGAAGCTAAACAAGCCTGGAGAGAGTTTGCGGGTTCCATCGCGGCATGTCTGGTCTTTTCCAGTCAGTTGGAGAAAAGCTTACCACTGTAGCAGTACTTAGTCAAAAGGGAGGCAACACCAACCCAACCCTATCCGCGTAGGGCGTATCAATTGTTTAACAAGCTTGATCTATAACCCATGTCGTGCTTGCGATTATACACGTGTAATTTCTTTGCGATTTTATGCTGTTTAACGATCGACTTGACACAGAATCGCCATTGGGATCCTATGAGTACGTGATCGTGCATCGCAAAGGGAACAGAATCGTATTCCATAGAGTACTTGTATTCAGTTCGATGTGTCACGTCCTGAGGCCAACCACTCTGAAAAATCACACTGTACTAGTACTCCTAGGTGTGCAAGTTTGACTATGGAGTCGCGCGCCGTACACGAAACGAAGAACAGGACTCCAACGACCACGCAAATGGCATGGCACGGTCCGGGGCTCCGGGCACAGGCGCCGAAAGTCTCTGCAGGACACCAACCCCTGGCTGGATGTCATAAGCATGCGTGACACCGACCACTAATTCGAGTTGATCGTTTCGTCACAGTGATTCCTTGCTGTCGCAACGGTTCCTTCCTTGCTTTCGGGGTCAAGCAAAGTGAGCTCGCGGACGGTCCCGTGTTGACTGTTGAAGAGGACAGCGTGCGTCTGCGTGACCTTGCCCTGGCCTTGCCATGTTTGTGTTGGACGCCTGGCTTGCCACACAGCAAAGCTTTGTGGATTTTGGCGGTGGAGAAAGAAATCGGTCTCGTTCATCAGAGTGCAGCTTGCTAGTGCATGGCCCTTTCCATCCACCTATCTTATGCTCCATCATGCTGCTGATTGTTGCCCGTAGTTGCCACTCAGTACCTTCCACTCCGGCACGAGATAAGCTTCAGATCCAATTCAATCAACCCCGCTTGGATGGTTCGCAAATCGCAATAGCCCCTAGATTCCGTGTCTGCCTTCGTCGAACAACTCTTCAAAGTCAACCGTCGGTTTTGCCTGCTAGTTCCACCTCTTTTTAGAACTAATCTTTTTCAGTTTGTTTCAACGCGTTTGACTGAGGACGATCAGCCTTGTGTACCCGGTGGAATATTAGCCTACGAAAGCATGGCCTTTTAGTACTCGATTGTTGAATTCCGCTCCGCGGGGTGGGGGGGGGGGGGGGGGGGGGGGGGGGGGGGGGG
>BCLF01000009.1:794398-859152 GCA_001602275.1 Zoysia japonica | reverse complement strand
TAGGGGAGAAAAAAAGAAGAAGTGCAACATGAGGAGACAAAGGAATACTCCATTAGAGAACCCTGTCAAGTTACGATAGGTAGCATTCACTTTGAGTCCCAGGGTCCAATCCCCTGTATATATTGTCTAAAAGGCCACATTGAAATGGCAAAACACGAGCACTACCAGGCATTGCTTGTTATACAATCAATGGGGATGCAATTTACAGTTCTTATACTGGCATTAATAGGTCAGCCAGAGCAGAGCTTTTCAAGAGCCATGTTCTCGTCGCCATCGACACTCTCAAGGGTGCTTCTCACCAGATCTTCTGGGAAACCCATCTCAACCAGCTTCTCAACCTGTACTCATCAGCACAAAATGAAAGATGACTACGCTTCATCTAGTACATTTGCATTGTTTCTACACTCAAATAGAATGATGAGGCCGTACCTTTTCTTCCAAGCCAGTAGATGCACTCTTTGCAAAGGCCTCTGTCCAGTAGCGAGCCGTAGAGACAAATGTCGAATAGTCACGCAAGTACTGCAGTGATGCATCAACACAAAAAATAAATGAGTGCCCAGTAGCAACGCAAGTACTGGTGAAACAGATCGACACAAAGAAATTCAGCGAGTCACTTAAAGTTCATGTTTAGTGTAGGGAAATTCCAGGTCCTATGGTTACACTGTGCATTAGTGGACTTGCAGTACAAAACTCCAGATGGGGAGTTACAGGACCCATCATATAGGCTACATAATGCAACAGAAGAAAACAAGCTGCGTTGCTGGCAATCAAGATAGAATTCCTTTCTATTAAAAATTTGCTATCTTCACTTCGGTTCAGTACATGTTGGCTAGTACAGCAGCGCACTTTACTTGAAACCACTGAAGTTCTATCATGCAGTATATACAATGCTGATTGCATGCAAACATAAAACAAAAGTCAGTGGTGTTCTAGTATAAGCACATAGCCAAGTAGCTACAGTTACTAGCTCATGTGTGGAATGCTACAAACTCAGCAAGAAGACTATGCAGCTATTCTACCAGTAGGGGCATGATGAGGCAGTTCTGCATAAGTGCACAAAAAGAACCCCATAGTAGCTCAGCAAGTGAAACTAAGTTGGGTACTAAAACATAGAATCAACTAGGAGAAACACAGTTCAGACCTGTTGTGCAACAACAGCATCCTGAGGATCATCAGGTGCAGGAGCAGAAAGCAGTGCTTGAAGAGAAAGCAGCGCCGTCTTCAAAGTAAGGGCTGGGCTCCACTGATCTTTCAGTATGTCCAAGCAAATTGCTCCATTTTGGCTGCTGATATTAGGATGCCTACAAGATAATATTAGAGGAGAAATCAGAGTTCTACAAAAAAAAGCTAAACAAAGGTAGGAAAAGTTTGAATTATACAGAAAATAGGAACAAAATGAGATGACGATGATCACTGAAATTGAAAAGCTGAACCAATGAATGTAATTACTTGTAGCTGGAGAAACCTTAGTGACAACATATACATGTAGGAACATCGTGTTACAAGAATGCAGATTGCTCATGCAAGACAACAGGGAGTTAAGTTACATACCATACTTTGGTCATGAACTGCATCTTTGGAGGCTCAAAGGGATAGCCACCTGCCAGCAAAGACCAAAATCAGTGAAGCAATAACTGTTGCCGTCACATTGTAGTATGTCCTTACACTTGCAGTTATTAGCGATGGACAGTACATGAGACCACTAAATCTGGGAGATGACAAAAGCGAACTAAAGCATCAGCAGAAACCGCCAAACTTTCAATGAATTTTATCCCATCACAATAGTAGGTTGCTTAATGTTTAGTAAGCAATGGCTCGAGCAATACTGATCTACGTATCAAACCATTGACCTCACAACAGCGAAATGCAGCTGAATTATGCAGTAATACAGCATATCTGGATATGTGAAATGGTGAACAAGCTCATATGGCCAAATGCAAAGCACAATAGGGCGGAATCCGCATGAGCAGCTGCCGTGCGCACCCCAAATCGTGATCTGAGACCGGAAATAACCAAAGAGGACAAGCAATTCGAAGCAAACCCTAATCCGCCCTAAACACGTCTCACCCGCGAAATCAACCACCACTCATCGCGTCAATCTACCCATACATCCACCCACTGGAGTGACAGATCGCAGGGAAAAGTAAATCCTACGCGGGCGCGGGGTGGACGGGAAGCGATCCGAAGAGTGTGTGAGAGCGTGTGAGAGAGAGGGAGTACTGGGGAGGCGGATGTCGATGACGAAGGTTCCGCCCTCGTAGGGCGTGTCCTTGGGCCCGGTGATGGTGCCGGTGAGGTGGGAGATGGAGGCGCCGTCGTGCAGCGCGATGGAGACGCCGGAGACCTCCCGATCGCGGTTGCACTCCGTGAGCTCCTTCTGCACGCGCGACACGTCCACCATCCTCGCCGCCGCCTCCTCCTGCTGCAGCCGCGCCCGCAACGGGATGGTGGGGAATCGGGAAGGACGGCCGGCGGGGAACGGAGGGGGCAGTCGAGGAGAGAGACCAGCACAGCACTGTGCTGCTAATAATAATACAGCACCGCATAATAATAATAATATTTTTTGAGTGATAAATTACAATACCAGACTAATCAATTTGTGAACAAACATGGATTAGTCAACGGGGACGGGTTTCAAACCAAATCCATCGTATATTCTTAAAAAAAAATCCATCGTAGCATCGTTTGCATAACCACTCATTACGAAAACAAGACGTAACACGGGTGCAGGCCGGTAATTTCCTGACTAAAAAAGGAAGCAAAAACAAAAAAAAAATTGAAGGAAGGCCCATCTTGGTTTCGTTGGCCCAGTTCCTGGCGCATATTGATGGCTAACAGGGATTTTTTGGGCCGTAGCCGGAGATGGGCCCTATATGGCGCACGAAAGCCCACTTGAAACTTGCACGTGCGTGCCTGCCGTCCTACACGGAGGGAGGCGCGTGGAGACATGTGGTGGCCAGCTCGCTGCCCATTTTTTCTGACGCCAACCACCGTAGCGACTAGCGAGCACGGCTCCGATGGTGGATCCGGCTCATCTGAATGGAAGCTACGAAGAAAAAGTCTCTTGCACGAACCACGGGTGTCGGCGGCGAGGTTGCGAGAAGAGAAAAAAAAAAAAGCAACGCACCGTAGTGGATCGCCCACTCCAGTGCCGGCCGTGCGCGGCGGCCGCGTGGAACGCGACGCGGAATTTGCCTGGCGTGACCTTACAGCGACGCCCCACCGCACAGCGACACCACACGCGCACCAACCCTCACGACTCCTTGGATTTGCTGCTAGCTTCCTCTCTTACTCGAGTGATCTAGATTGATCAATAAATAAATAAGATAAATCTTTTATTTTTTTTAAAAAAAATAAATTATCGTTTATAAACCTACGTACACAAGTTACTCTCCCCTCGTCGCTGTAACTTTTACCACTCCTTCGCCCTCCGCTGCTGCTCCAGTCGGCTCCGCTGTCGCTCGGGTGCCCACGTCTCCCCACCTCGCCGCTTCCCCGGGAAGTCCGTCCTCAGCGCGGGCGCCGGCGCGGCGCCCGGCCTAGCCTGCCGCTTCCGGTACCGGCGGCGCGGGCAAGAGGCGAGGTGAGCTCCGCGCGCCCCCTTCCCCAACCACGTCCCCGCCGTTCCTTTACTTTCCTCCTTTTGTTGTCGCTCTCAGCCGGAGAGTTCTCGAAACTGCAACCTGTCGGCTGGGTACTTGCGCTGGTAATGTCTCCGGATCGGCTTGTGGAGTTCTAGCTCTGAAAAAATAGATAGTACATGCCAATGCCCCGCTCCGAGCGCGCGCTTCATCTTCGCCCACAAAACCTTAAGGGATCAGATGTAGATTCATGGCCTGCGGCTGTTGTTCCTTATGTTTCGTTATTTTCTTCACGAATCTAACTGTTCATGACACCTGCAGTAGAGACAACTCAGGCAGTCAAAAGTACAATGCATCGACCAGCCGACGAATCTATGCAACAATGGTATCTAAGGCATCCAAAGTATTTTCTCCTTTTTTAAGTAGAAAAGGGGCAAGAAAATGTGAGTGCCTAAGAAATAGGTAGATGTACAATATGTTTTTAACATCAATTGCAGGTTGTAGTTTGTACCCCTACTTGCTTGCACATATTATAGAGCATTTTCCCAATGCAGTAGTCAACTGGCGTTACATGACTACCTTTTTTTAGCATTGTTACATGACTACTTTCAATGTGTGGTGCAGCATCAAGGATGTCTTACTGGTACTGTTAATTGCAAGCCCAGAATTGTGTACAATCTCTGGCGAATTTTGTTACACTCAGCACCAGCCAATTTCATCCACGGAGGAATAGCTAGACATTGTCAGAGGTGCTTTTACCCTGAAAAGACCCTATTTTAATTCCAGTTCATATCTTTGAACGTGGAATCTTCAAAGCTAAATAGGAAAATTTTAATCAGATTCTTATGCTGCAATCAATGCAATTTTCCAGTGAACTATGGGTGGATTTTGCTGCTGCTTTTGCAATGAAGATTTTGAGGAATATGTCCATCCGAGCAACCCTGTCTATAGGCAATGTGTATGCTTAAGGCATATTTTCCACAACATTTTTGGCGGGGTAATATGATCTTCTTTACCATCTTGCTCTATCTTCTAGGTTCTAGCTAAGTGAAACTGTCACCACTCATATAACTGTGTCCAGTAGCATATTGATCTCATTGGTTTGTTGAACTGTGCTGAACTACCAGTGAAGGTTTACATATTGGCATGTAGTTATTCAACAGTACAATGTGCTTCTCTCTGCTGTCAGTGCATTTTCTATGCTAGTCTAGATGCACCAGTCCTGCCAATTGCATGGTGTTAGATATTCCTTTTTTTTGTTGGGGGGGAGGGGAGGGGGGGGTGTATTCAGTTTTGTTGTAGAGAGGAATCATGTAGCTTCTAATATGGTTTGTTCATGCTGATATCAAACCTTCCAGTCTAACTACAGTATCTCAATTCCTTCTTTGCAGTATACGGCAACATTCCAGAGGCTTGAGTCTAGGCCAGGCAACCCAGCCCAATGTGCGGCTTCATTGGGATCCAGTAGCCCAAGTGCCGGCATAACTGATAATTCTGTGGCTGAAACTTTTCAAATTGTTTCCAGACCACTACCATATGATACTGATCCTAGATATGCCCGTGTTCAAAGAGAGGGATTGGTATCAAGGCGTGAGAAATCTATAAATCTCTCTCAAGAAGAGTCGCTATCTCTGAGACGAAATGGCAGTAGTTCTGCTATTGAGCATTTAGCTTCTCAGAAGAAACGGAGCAGCACTGATACTGATTCTGAATATAAAGTCCATCGTTCTGAATCAACCAAAAGTTTATCAAAAGCGTACAACACCAGTTTTACAGTTGTGGCTTCAGAAGATGAGGACGTCTGTCCTACTTGCCTGGAAGGTTTGTATTCTTTTAGTTGCCTAAATACAGAGTGCTCATTGTGGTGTTCGAACGTTTCTCTCACATTCCAATCAAATGTGTTGCAGAATACACCCCAGACAATCCGAAAATCATCACTAATTGTTGCCATCATTTCCATCTTGGTTGCATTTATGAATGGATGGAGAGAAGTGATACATGTCCGATTTGTGGGAAGGTATGATGCTAAAAGTTCTTTCCCTTTTTAGTTTTCATATATCAAACATAGATCAAAATAGCTAACTAGATGCTGTATATTTATGCGTTGTCATCTATGCCAGCCATTCCTAATTTTCCTCTCGTTCTCTCTGAGTTTGTGGAATTAATAACGGTTTCTCCTTCAATCTGATGACATGCAGGAAATGGAGTTTTGCGAGAGTCCGTGAGATGTGCTTCCATCTTTCATGCTCATAACATCAGCTCATCAAGGCAAGGAAATGATCTTTGCACGTATGGAGTGCTAGCGAATTTGTAAATATTAGCGCTACCCAATGACCAAATAGATCTCTTTCTCGAGATCAGTTTCTTACGTGTATTATATGTAGTATTATGATTTAACTAATATTCGTGCAAGAATTTGCTTGTTGGACCAGTGGAAGCACTCATTCACCCATTGTACTTATTGCTGCAGCCAATCTCATGATGCATCTTAGTATACTATTCTTTAGTATTCAAATGCGTAAAAGCAGCTAACCTTTTCTTGTTGAAAGGCATCAACAACATTTGCTTAAAACTCTCCGGGAAAAAGGAAAAAGCACAATACAAAAGAGATATACAGACCCAAATAACTCGCTCAAAATTATTCATCGGACAGTGCATATCAGTTACAAGCCACTTTGATCACCGAAAACAACCGAGCAAGTCTAGAATACAAAGCTGATTCAGAGAATTGAGAGTAACCTTACATCACAAAACTAAGAGTAGTGCCAGCAAGCTAGCTTTTATTTAGTATAACAATTCCTCTGCCGGTACCCCAACCATTTCATTTCATTTTTTTCGCTACACATTTGCCGTCTTGAGGGTGTTGCCCTTCTCCTCTAGGCTGACAAGCAGGCTGTCAAAGCTCTTCTTGAAGGAGTCTACACCTTCCAGCTCAAGCTGCTTACCGACCTCATCCCAGTTGATACCCAGCTTATCCAGGGCACTGTAGACACCTTCTGCCTCAGATACATTCGCATCAACTGTCCTTGAAACGATGCCATGGTCGATGAATGCCTGCAGAGCTTGGTCGGGCATTGTGTTGACCTGAAAATTTGTGGAATATAAGGTGTTGAGCATCAGCTAAAACATGTAGCCTTATCTTGTGATAAAAAGAGTATCTATGATTCAAGAAGATTGGAATAACAGAAACTTGTCAGGCAAACACACCGTGTCAGGTCCAATGAGACTGTCCACATAGAGAGTGTCGGGGTAAGCAGGGTTCTTGACACCAGTAGATGCCCACAGCAACCTCTGCTTCTTGGCACCTTTCTTGGCCAAAGCTTCCCACCTTGGGCCAGAGAATTTCTTCTGGTAGAGCTGATTTGCTAGTTTCGCCTGTGCTACAGCAGCCTGGCAGGAGAGACGGTGTGGTTATGTTACAGAATTTTACAGACAATCTTATTTAGCAAACCCTAATTTTAGGAGGCAGGTAATTCTGATTGTCTTTACCTTTCCTCTCAAGGCAAGAGCCTCAGGTGTTCCAATCTTCTCAAGCATTTTGTCAATAAGGCTGTCGACTCGGCTGACAAAGAAGGATGCTACACTGGTCACTCTTGATAAGTCACTCAAACCTGAAGCCTCAAGCCCATCAAGGTAAGCATCGATCACAGCCTCATATCTTGCAATTGAGAAAATAAGCTGCAGCAGTAGCAACGAACTTCTGATCATAAAGCTTATCATAATAGTTTGTTTACGATGACAAGATCAAAAGCAGTCAAACAGACAAGTAATAATGGGGCAGATGATTTCAGCATAAAAGGAAAAAGTGGCAAGGCGGAACCCAACACTTACAGTGACATTGACGCTTATGCCATTAGAGATGACTTCGCGGATAGAAGGAACACATTCTGCAGTAGCAGGGATCTTTATGTAGACATTGGGGCAGTTGACCACTTTGTGTAACCACTTTGCAGCTTCAACAGTCCCTTGAGTGTCATTGGCCAACCTAGGAGACACCTCAACAGAGACATACCCATCAGCACCATCTGTCTCATTGTAGATAGGCTCAAAAAGTTTGCATGCATCTTGGATATCCTTTATAACGAGTTCCCAGTAAGCGCTCTCCGCATCCTTTCCAGCAGAAATGAGCTGTTTGAACTGGTCATCATATGCGCTGGATGATGAAATGGCTTTCTGGAAAATCTGTGATATGTCAAAGGCATTGTCAGGACTCAGAAATGGACAAGAAAATATACAAAAGTACAATTCAGTACAAATGAAAAAGGTTGTGATGGAGGAATACCGTAGGGTTGCTGGTGACTCCGCGAACACCACTCGCAATAAGGGGCAGCAAATCGGTGACAGGACGGCAGAGGTTGTCATACCATGGGGACAGACCGTGTTGTTCGTAGAGATCGTGAAGCCTGGTCTTCTTGGTCGGGGCACCATTCCCTTCCTTTGCAGAAGCCATTGCACTGAAAATTCACATGTCACACAGTAAGGCCATGTCCGCAGGCGAACTGAATCTGAATCACACACAAAAATATTCTAGTGTTATGCTGAGCTCTAATGCGATGAACTTTGCTACCTTTGGCAGCGTCGAACTGTAACAAGGGGTCTAAATCAGCAGCAGTCAGCGACGCAAGACAAGCTGAGGAAGTGGCGGCGTAGAGCCGTGCCAGACAACACCAAGAGGCTCCTGGCACGGCACCTAAATGGCAGATGCTGGCCACCTCCACAAGGATCCCGCAGCCGCGCGGTGATTCGAGAAACTAGTGTGCCCCTCACCGTCCATTTGGTCGCAATTCGCAAACGCGCGCAACGCCCCGGGCCCCTTGACCTTGACGGCGCCGGATCCAGGCAACAGCTGTCACTATCGTCGCATGTCAAGCGGTGTAGTGGGCTACGCTACGCTACAGCTACGGTTACGCATCGACGCGGCAACGCAACAACCAGCGATACGATCGAAGCTGATGCCGATCTCGCCCCCCAGAGCACGCAGATACTACAAGCACTGATCGAATCAGACCGCACCAAAATCAATCGCTCAATCGAGCGCACGCACCACCATCCCTAATTAGAGGAAGCGCAGGAGAATGGAGGAAATCAAGAAGAGTAGGAGGAGGAAGGTGGCGTTACGCACATGACGGGGCTCCTGGCGCGGCCGGCGACGGAGACACGGACCCGGCGCGGGGAGGGCGCGAAGGCGAGCGCGGCAGAGCGGACTCCTGCCGGCGGGAGCGCAGCCGCCGCCATCGGCCTGGGCGCCGCGAGCTTGGACACCGCGCCGGTCATCGCCGTGGGACGGGGTTGGTGAAGATTGGGTGGGTTGGCTCACGGGGGTTGTTGCGAGGTTTTGAGCTGGGGTGAGACGGGAGTCGCTCTTGCGTTGTTTGTCAGAATCGTTAAGTAGACAACGCGTTCTTGGATCCATCTGCTAATTTACATATAGACCCCTTCTTTACTGGCGTATTGCTGTTTTAACCATGCTTGTGTTTGTCTCCTGTTTCTCATTTTCCTCTTTTGATTTTTTTTTCCTTCTGTATTCAGCCGGTTGCGTTTACAAGACTTGAACACGTTTACGGCTCATGCCGTGTACTGTACAAGGACATGAGAAGTTGGCATTGAACATGTTCCATGGAAATTCAACCAGTGTTCGTGTAATGGGCGCCATCGTTGAAATGAAATCAGGTTGTAGGTGACATTCTTTTTTTGACAATGATAGAGAAATTGCGGTCACTTGTATGTTGTCAGGTGAAATTGGGAGGTCTGTCCTTTGATTTGGACGTTATTAACCATTTTTTTATATAAAAAAAAGAGAAAGGTGATATAAGTAACAAAGAAAAAGAAAAGGGGTAACAAGGGTTGGTGGGTTTGCTGATGGCGTGGGAAGAGTTGGTGGGTTTGCTGATGGCGTGGGATTGTTGAAGAGATTTTTGCCATTTCCGTGACATGTCTCCGACTATATTGTATGTGGGATAACATAGGACATACATGAACCAAGCATGAATTAGCTAGGAGTATAACATATATGAATTGTATTTTTCTCAATAAACTTAAATGTGTCTTTTTTTTTTGAACTGGAAACTTAAATGTGTCTCAACCGATTAAACACTTCATACAAAAAAGTTGATGTCTTTAAAACTTCATGGATCTCCATGTGGTCTTTTCAATTTGATCATTCTTTCGTGCCAGGAGTAATCCACACCAACTCCCAAACAAACAGAAAAAACGAGATAAAAAGTGTGGGGTGGCAAGCGTGCACAAACGCACGCTCGCCCCTGCCATTTCTCGTATTCTCGCCGTGCTGAGAAGGCACAGCTGATACTTTGATCAGCGTCCCTTGGACCAAGGAAAAGTCCAACTGCAACGACTGGCTGCTAAACCAAACATCAATGGCAGGGCAGCCTCCTGCGGCTGCTGCAACGAAGCGCGTCCAGGTTCTCTCCCCCGCCAAACCGGATATTTGATTGCTTTCCTGAATTCAGATTGCAAACCTTGTACAGTCTTTGTCTCAAAATATAATAAAAAATTAATATATTTTATTATACATAAATTTATGTCACTAAATTTTTGATAAAATAGATTTTTATAATATGTAACTATTTATATTAAAAATTGTTTAAATTTTTAAATATTATTAAATTAAAGTTGATAAAATTTTATTTTGATCAAACCTAGACGAATAAAATATAAAATACTGACAAATCCAAACTGCTAAACTCTTCTGAATACAGAATACTAACATGTCTTTTACGCAAATTTCTACGAAATGCTGGTACCGGGAAATGCATGCCGATTGATATGAAAAATTCGTATTCAGCGAAATAAATTGCAATCTCCTAAATCAAGGCGGTTCATTTTTCAAATCGAATGGGTTGCGCAAGCACGCAGCTGTGTCGCCTGTGCTGGAACTTCGACGTCGGCCGCTCCATCGGCGCTCAAACCTGAAATTTGACCCCTCCCAAAGGCCGGGCGCTTGGCGCTTGCCCCTTGGCAGCGTTTCCGTGCCAGTGCTCGCTCGTGCTCCTGCTGGTGGTCGCCTGCTCTAGGCCTGGGCAGCTGCGGCCGCCTCCTAACGGTGATGATGGTTAACCTTAATCTCAACACGGTGGTGATGGTTAGTCTTAACCTCGACTCAAACCGCCAGTTGACTCATTTGCCGGGCTCATGACGCCCCTACAAGCAACTGAAAGCCATTTTCAGTGACACCTCGTGTCAGTTTGCGAAGCTTCCCTCCCTATTGACATTCTCTGCTACTGCTGCTACTGCTCTTTTCTGATGAAATCAGAATGCAGAGGAACTGTCAGTTGTTTTCCATGTGTGTGTGCGCGCGCTGAGACAAACGAAGAAGAAATTCATCTTTTCAGGGCAAAGAAAAAATGAACAGGATAAATTAGATTGATTTACAAGCACTAGATCACATTTGCAACGACTGATGTAGTGACACTAAATCTAAACCACACAAGCGCTGCTTCTCACATTTTCCCTCTCTGTTGCTGCATGTGAAACAAGGCCGTAATAACACTCGTAAACAACGAAAAAATAAAATAAAAGAAAACGCACTGCACTGGACCATTGGCTGCCTCTCGCCCTCTACCACGGCTTGAGGTCGCTCTCGAGCCCGGCGTTCCAGTCCAACACCTTCTCCCCGGGCTGCAGGAAGACGCCCTCTCCGTGCGGCAGCTTCCGCGCGAGCCCGTTGAGTATCTGGTGGAACGCGTCGCCGGGCCTGGTGGGCTGGTGGAAGAGCAGGGCCTGCTTGACCGAGTCGCTGGCGAGCAGGCGCTGCCTGCGGATGATGTCCTCGAGCGGGATGGACGTGAGGATGGAGTCGAGCCGCGGCACGTCCTTCTCCGCCACGAACACGCTGATCCGCTCCCACGGGATGGCGTCGGAGAAGGGCAGCACGATGTCGTCGGCGATGATCACGGGGATGCACCCGAACACCACGGCCTCCACCAGGCGCGGGCTCCACGGCGCCCACCCCAGCGGGCACAGGCAGAAGATGGCGCGCTGCATGTCCTCGTAGTACGTCGGCGGGTGCTCCGTCGAGATGTCGAACAGCGGGTTGTCCTTGAAGTTCTCCCACACGGAAGCGCGCGCGCCCCGGGCGTAGTAGCCGCCTTCCGGGTCGTTCCCCATGTCGTAGAAGAGGCCGCGGAAGTAGACGAAGATGGAGCGCGGCGTTCCGGGGTTGATGAGGTGCGCCTGCATCTTGTGCGGGTTCGCGTAGGGCGGGACGGTGATGGACCCGTCCTGCAGGCACACGTGGTTCCTCTGCCCGAACGTCTGCACCAGCGTCGCGCGACGGAGCGGCGGAAGGATCCCCCTCTCCATCGCCCTCTCCTCCTGGTAGTGGAAGCACGCGCCGAAGTCGTGGGGCGTGAGGAAGAAGTGGTCGGCGCCCTCCGTCCTGTTCCAGAACGGCCACGTCGTGGCGACGTACTTGATGGCGCTGCGCATGATGCGCGGCGCCCGGAACGGCAGCGGGAAGCCCTGCGGCGTGAGGTCGCAGGTGGTGTACACCGGCGTGTAGAACCAGTCGGCCTCCTCGGGGTCCAGCGTCCGCACCGCGCTCGACAGCAGGAACTGGTGCATGAAGATCTCCGCCGCGAACATGTGGTGCAGGCACCGGCTGTCCTTGGCGAGCAGGTTCTGGTTGTACTTCCGCGGCATCTCGTACACGAACACCTTCAGCTTCCCAACTGGGTCGTCGTCCAGCACTCCGCCGGCGTTACCTGACATTGTTCTTTCATGTCAGCAAATTTTGTCTTCTTCAGTACTATCAGTCGATCAATTGCCGGTATGATTGTAAACATTCGGTGCAATGTACATGAAAGATGCATTTGTTCTTTACAGAACCGTTTCGGATTTCAGAATGGGTAAAATCGGCTTTCAGATTTAATTATTGAAGTTCATAAGTGCTTCAGAAAGAGAAAGGAATATGCTTTATTTACTTGCTACTACAAATTCATAGGAAATCGCTGATGATGACTCCAATTTCTGGTGGAGTCGTAGCTTTCAGCCGCTCCACCAACCAAAATATTTGAACTTTACCCAATAAAAAAGCGATCCCTTTCAAGTGGTCTCGACTTCAACAATACGTTATTCATATCCCTTTCTTTATCAGTACTAATCTGGCTGTTAGCAGGTCCGGTTCTAAGGGCAAAAAATATTGTAGGAGTAGGAACCAGAGGACAGTCGAGTGAGTGGATGCCCGCCGCTCGATTCAGCTGTTGCTTATCCATTCTTTATGGTTATGCTTATACCAGTTCATGTCCTTGCAGGCCCAAAAACAAAGCTGATTAAATCCAAATTGCACAATGCAAGTCAGGCGCACTCCATGGCTGGCACTCCCAACAAGAAATGCCAATTTCGGCAATCAGAGGTGCTACTAGTACTAGCTTGTAGCACGTTGGATGTTAAGTTTGCACGAAGATGGTAATGCAGAGCTAGAGATCTGAACCGTGATCCACACTGCTCTTGTCTTGTGAGCGAGCACCGCAAGCAAATGCAGGATCAGAGAACGCTAGTTACAGTGGAGTACAATCTTCGCTTCACCTACCACTACCAACCGTCTCCAGAACAGAACGCATGTGAATTGCTTGATGCAGTCGTTACAGTTACAGCGTGTGAGTACTCTGGCAAGTGGTTAACACTCTGCTAATGCCGGTACAGCTCGTTACAGTTGGTGACGCAGTAGTGGCCACATGGTGGATCGCAGGGAGCCAGCGGCGCGCTGCAGCTGTTTTAGAGGCAGGCAGGGCAGCCAGGCCAAGATCGATTGATCCCAGAAGCAGACAGCTGCGGACCGGTGGAAAACTCTTTCGGGATGAACTCGAAGCGTTGTGGCAGCTGGTCAGCGTGCATGGATCACAGGTGGCGTCACGAGCTAAGCAAGCGAAGCGGCGGGCAAGTAACGATGCAAGCGCGGTGGCGGCATTGCGAGTCGCAGGCGTTGGCCCCGGCAAATCTGAATCCCGAGGTGTCGGTGTCGGTTGGCTGGCTCGAGGTGCCCGTGTCCGCCGCCGACAACGAACGAATTCAAAATCGGAGGGAGGGGCGAGAGGCAGGGAAGAGAAGCACTCTTACCTGAGATCCTGGCGTGCCTGTGCTGCAGCGGCGCCGCCGCGACGCAGGAGACGACGAGCAGAACAGCGGCCGCCGCCGCCGCGGCACACGGCTTCCGCTCCCTCCCCATTGGCGCTCCGACCGGCTGGCGCCCCGAGAGTTGACCGAATCAAACAAATCAAGCAGAGCTCTCCCACCCTCTCTCCTGCGCCGCCTCCCGGTCTCCGCTCCAGCAATTCGAGCCTCGTGCCCTCCGCCGCCGCGCTCGGAAGCAAGCTCAGCTCGAGCGCCGAGGGAAGCAGAAAGACGCTGGTGGCGGTTGCTTGCCCGAGCTGAGCGCTGCCTCTACTCTCTTCACCAGGGGCTGCTGGCTGCTGTGCGGTGGGCAATCGCTGTCAACGAAGCGACGGAACGGCGGAGATTAAAATAAGATGATTAGGCTGTGGTGGCGATGGCGAGCCAATGGCGGAGGCACAGGGTGGCCGGAACTGGAAGCTCTCCGACCACGCTGCTGTGGTGTGGTCGCGTGGTGCTGTTCACGGAGAAGAGCCTGAGCGCAGCGGCAACGTGGGGAGGGAAGAAAAACAAAGGAAGAGAAGGCGAGGTGGTGGCCTGGCGGGCGAGAGTCGAGAGGAGAAGAGAGAAGAGGGGCCGACCGACCGACCGGGTCCGGAGCGCTGCTGGTCCTTGCCATCTTTGTTTGCTGCGTCCATCCGGCGAGGCGGCGATAGCGCTGCTCGATTACGTGCGCAACTCCTCACTTCAAAGAAAAATTTGCGTGCTCAACTTGCACTAATCATTCAGGTCACCTAGTGGTAGTCTTATAGAGTAACGTAACCGATTCAGCTTCCTTACTCAGCTACAGCAATCATACTGCTACAGAACAGCGATGCAGGGGAGTACCATGAAAAAATCTTCAAACTAATCCCTTCGTTTTTAAATTATTATCAGCTATCAAAAAAATTTAGTTCAAAAGTAAACTAAAGTTGTTATCCTACAGATAATAATTTAAGAGTGTTGTCGATTTCTCTCACATTACGGAAATACCCTTGCAAGAATTATAATGTCATCAAGATTTTTCTGTGAGTTACTCACTCCCCTTCTATTTTAAAGATTTTTCTGTGAGTTACTCACTCCTCTTCTATTTTAAAGCTTTGTATTGAAGGAAATTTTTTTTATTACTGTATTTTTTTGTTAAATTAAACTAATTCCTGTAAAATTTCTATCTAATTTTTTGAAAATCTTGCATTTCAAAGAAGCCATAAATGTTGTTTTACAATGTTTTAGAATCATATTTAATTGTTGATTTTATTAAAAAAATCAAAATAATAAAATAAATAATTAAACGTGGTATCTAAAAGAATGAGACGAAGGGAGCATGCAATTACGAACCATGATTAGAGAAAAGGCACGTGCTGTAAATAGCGCTTTGTTTGAAAAGCAAGTGGGGATCGGATTAGATTACCGTCGTGTTGGGCTCCCAAAATCACGCAGCGGAAAGGCACGGTGGGGAGGCGTGACCACGCGTGTCACCTCACGTCGCCTGCTCGATCCCGTGCCTGCCTGCGTGAGGGCGTCCGCGGCGCAGAGCTGTAAAGAGAACCAAAAGCTCGACGCGTCACGTGGTGATTGAAGAAGAAAGGGATCCGGGGAGAAATAAAAAAAAAGGTGTGCACCACGTTGTCCCGCCGTGCCGTTATTAGGTCGGGGTGGTTAGCCACTTAGCCTGCTAACTCAACCCTGATTGCGCTGGTTCGTTAGCTGAACTCTGCAAGCATGCCGGCACGCAACAGGCCCATCAATGACGCATGTGACGCCGCACGCACCGGTACGAGGGCTCGGGCAATAAGCGGATTTTCAACTACCTCCACGCATTCTCACTGTATCTGTCACCGAAACGATAAATAAACAAATAAAATAAATTTTTTATTTTCTTAAAAAAAATAAGTTACATATATGAACTCACACATTGTTCACACTGTTCACAACCACTTTACTGCTCATCTCTACACTAATTTTTTTAAACCTCTCAGCTTATATCGGTATAAATATAGTATCTGCTCGTATACAACACATGCACACACTCACGCTACAACTCACATTAACACCTCTACATACGATCAGACTTACACTTAGTATAAAAAAAACGTGTCTCTTATCGAGATCGTAAAAATTATGGAAACTTCAACGTGCGACGGAAGCGTCGCCTCACTTTGTGAATTCACGCGACAGATACATCACCGAAATTTAATTGGGGACGAACCCCTGTAAGAACACGGGCGGGCTGCGTGCGCACCGGGCACGCTAGCCACTCGAGCTCACTCTAGGGTTTCAAAAACCGTTTGAACCGCAGAAACCGTTCGAGAGCGGTTTAACGAAAACTGCAAAAACCGTGAAAACCGTTACAAAAACCGAACAAATTCAAAAATCAAAATTTTGAGAGAAAACCGAACGGTTTTTACGGTTTACCGAGCGGTTTTTACGGTGTACCGTTTTTGAATTTGAAATCAAACCAGTTTGAACGGTTTTTTCGGTAAACCGCTCGGTTTGAGCGGTTTTCGAATTTTCAAATTTTTTCAAATTTTTAATTTTTTTTAAAATTTTTAAAACGAAAATCGATCAATCGTAAAAATCGAGCCGCAGCGGTTTGATCGAAAATTTCATGGAAGTTTCTTTTTGCGCTGAATTTCATCAAAGATTTTGTTTGTGCTTAGGAGTAGCATCAAAGTGACGTTGGGTAATTAGAAAATGGAAGATGGATTTGAAATTAAAAAATAAATGAAAAATTGATATTGAATGAAGCGGAGAAATAAAAAGTCCAAATCTTCTCTTCTTTTTCCTTTTCAAAACCCTATCCCAAACTCACCTCATGCTAAACGGCACCCAAGAGTTGCGGTATCTAGTCATCTTTTTTTTCCCGTTCGTGAAGTGGGTTAGTGGGTTGTGCTACTGCTGCTGAAAGATCTAGAACGTCAGAGTAGCTATTTCACTCGACGAAGCTCTTCAATGGACGAGATTTTGGAGGCCCACATGGCTGCGTTGAGCCTACAGGACGCTGGGGTGGGGGGTAAGCCGGCCCGACGGAGCAGACGGGAGACACGGCGGACGGCAAAAGCGGCGGCGGCACAAAGACTTCGAATGGCACAGCTGAAACTTGTGCCAATCTAGATTATTTTCAGCTGCCTTGAGAAGCAACTGTTCAAATAAGTTGCTGCTAAAATAAACAAACTGTTTGGCAGTCCGCTTTTGGAATGAGCTAAGGAACGTCGGGAAACGCTGGAGAAGAGACCCACGGACGAGGAAACGGAGCTCCAGGCGAGGTGCATGGCGGCGGGCAGCTCAAAGGGGCGTGAGGCGACCGCGATGCGGTCCAGCAGCTGCCGCGGCCACCCGTGCGGTCGCCGGCGGAGGAAGAGACGAATCCAGAAGCAGGTGATGGGAGAGCTCGAGATCCACAGACGAGGACAGAACTCGAGGTGACGAGCAGCTCGGGCGGCGACGGGAATAATTATGTCATGAGAGAGCGTCCTTCTCAAGGTTGAAGATGATGCCCTTGTTCGTTGGATAAGCATGCAACGGCCACCAGAAGTCGACTAAACGAACGAGCGATGTTGCCACGCCAACAACACATGCCATAATTATTCCCAAAAAAAACAACACATGACATAATTTTATGACGCTTGTTTAGATGCGCAGCACTTACAAGGTTTCTAGATTGGAGTTAATCTTATTTCCCCCACCATAAAACCGGCAAGTGTACGATATAATACAACAGCCAAACATCACATGATCCACCATCTAGTATAATAGACTAACGCTACAACAAGGTCAAAACATATAGTGTGTCATACAGCGAAGGCAGGCACAATGGCACATTTTGCCTGAAAAAGAAGCACGGTAAGAGCCAACGAAGGGAAAGGAGCTTTACATTTAGTAGCGTGGCTTCTCATCATAATCGTCATTAATCAGCATCTCGTATCGTCCTGATGCTAGCGCAAGGACAGCAGCCAGGGTGATGGAGCCATGCCACTGTCTACCACGGTTTCAGGTCACCCCGGGGGCCCTCGGTCCAGTTCAGCACCTTCTGCCCAGGCTTCAGGAACACGTCCTTGCCATGAGGTAGCTTCCGTGCCAAGCCGTTCAGGATCTGGTGGAAGGCGTCACCGGGCTGGGCAGGCTGCGGGAACAGCATGGCCTGCTTCATCGATGGGTTCGCAAGCAGCCTCTGCTTACGAAGGATCACCTCCATTGGAATTGATGTAAGGATGGTGTCCAGCTTTGGGACATCGTCCTCTGCCACAAAGACACCAATCTCCTCCCATGGAATGGCATCCGCAAAGGGAAGAACTATGTCATCAGCAATGATCACTGGAATGCAACCGAACACCACAGCTTCCACCAAACGGGGGCTCCATGGGGCCCAGCCCAGTGGGCACAAGCAGAAGACGGCACGCTGCATGTCCTCGTAGTAGGTTGGTGGATGGTCGGTTGAGATGTCGAACAGGGGGTTATTCTTGAAGTTCTCCCACACTGATGCACGGGCACCCCTGCATTGCACATGGTTGGTGTGTCAATACTTTTGATTCAATAATTCATTAGAATGCTTATCAGGTACGTATTGTAGGTGCGTACCTTGCATAGTAACCACCCTCAGGATCGTTGGCAGTATCATAGAACAGACCACGGAAGTAGACAAAAATGGATCGAGGGGTCTCAGGGGGGACAAGGTGAGTTTTCATTTTCTGAGGAGGAGCATATGGTGGGATGGTGATAGACCCTTCCTTAAGGCAGACATGATCCTTCTGCCCAAAAGTCTGGACCAGTGTAGCACGGCGAAGCAATGGAAGAACGCCCCTCTCGATAGCCTTCTCTTCCTGAACAATAAGCATTTTTTTTAATGCGTGTTAGATGAATTATCCTAGAACAAACAAGGGTGAATGGGAAACAGCTGTGCTGTATGGAAAAATCTATTGTATGGAATTTCAGTTTCATTAGTTCATATAGCAGGTTGCATTCGATGCTTTGATTGGTAATGTAAGGAAATCATTTACATCTCAGAAACTCACCTGGTAATGGAAGCATGCTCCAAAGTCATGCGGCACAACAAAGAAATGATCTGCTCCCTCCGTCCTGTTCCAGTAGGGCCAACGCTTGGAAATGAACTGAATTGCACTTCGCATTATCCGTGGAGATTTGAACGGTAAGGGGTGGCCCCATGGGGTAAGATCACATGTTGTATATACTGGGGTATAGAACCAATCAGCTTCTTCTGGATTTAAAGTCCGGATCGCACTTGACAACAAGAAGCGATGCATGAAAATCTCCGCAGCAAACATGTGACTGAGGCATCTAGAGTCTTTGGCCACCATCTTCTTGTTGTACTTGGTGGGCAACTCATACACATATACCTTGAGCCTCCCAACAGGGTCATCCTCCAGCACATCGCCAGCACTTCCTGTAGGATTAAAATAACCACAGAGAAAATGTGAGAATGATGTACTGTGATGCCGGAATCCTGATTCAGCAGATTCAAATATGGGCCCGTTCGAATCAGATACAAGCGGTGTTTTTTTTGCTGCGTTTCTGCAGCCGCACCATGCTTTTTCAATGTAGCGAAAACTAAACACAGTAAACAGCACAGCCGCAGCAATGCTTACCGAACACACCCTATGCTTTCAAAAGCTGTTATTCTTTCCCAGAAAAACTTGAGCCACACCATACAATATATGAATCGTGATGACCAAAGCAAAGCATAAGACAAGCCATGCTAACAGGTAACCACAGCATACAAGTTACGGATATTGATGAGACATAGCAATGCATAATCTAAACTATACTAACCAGCAAACAGAGTTGTTTTATTACGAAAGGTCCAAATATCACAAGTAAGAACAGCACTCATTGGCCGTTTTACTAAGCCCAAAAGCCCAATCGTTGTAATTCAACTAATTAATGAATTGTGGTACTAAAAGACAGATGACTGTAATACTAGTCATCAAAATTAGCTAATTCTCCAACATGAGGTGCGCTTCCTTATTCAGCAAAGCTCAAGTACGCTAGCAGCTATAAGAGCTTGCTGCTCCACCGTTCCAAAAAGGAAAGTTTGCTACTTGATGGGGTGTCTAGTACGGCCATAGTGCTAGCGAAAGAATCGAACCTCCCCTACTGCTCAGCTAGTTGGCATAGACAAGGCAGGGTGCTAATCCATCGTCCAGGCAGATATTCGAGCACACACTGCGGAGCAATCACAGAAAGGTAAACCACCAGTAGATCTTAGAGCATTTGCCGCGCCCATTGGGGGTTCGAACTCGCAGTGCACGCGGAGCATTGAGCTAGATGAAGGAGCTAGCTACTCTAGTTCCCACCTGGCTCAGTTCCAGCACTAATTTGGACAAGAGCAGAGAACCAGACTTGGTAAGAGCTGATATAGCAGCAGATCTCGTCATCCACCCGGCAGCTCGCGCTCCCACGGCTTCATTGGATTCCCCAAAACGTACCAGATCCCCGCCCAACTACCGCGACGCGTCGATTAACAAGCACGCACAGCGCAGGCCAAGAAGAAAGAGCGAGAAGCATGTATCAACTATCACCTTCGATCCGCTCGGTGTCCTGCGCCGTGGCGAGCGCGACGGAGAGGAGGAGCAAGGCCAGCGGCAGGGCCGTCGCCATCCCCGCTGGTCGTCGCCGCCGCCTCCACGCTTCGGCCGGGGCAGCGCGGGCGGAACTGCGAGAGGTGGAGGAGGATGGACGGAGCGCGGAGAAGGGTCGGTAGTGCGTGCGGTTTCTTGGCAGGCAGCGAGGGGCGCGGCGAAGGCGGAGTCAAAAGGGAGGGCGCAGGTGTGGGAGGGATAATAACGCGGACGCCGGTGGTGACTGGTGAATGATAGGTGACGCCGCGGCTGGCTCTCGCGCACAACGATGAGCTGTCGGCGGTCGGTGCCAGGTTCGCCTCAACGCACAGTGGCGGATGGACTGGGACACGGACACGAGCCGTGTCATCATCGATCCTGCGCCACAATACGCGCCATTTTTACCAGTTCTGATTTTATTATCTTGATAAGAAAGTCTGTTTCCAAAAATAAAATTTGAAGTACCGGTGGCTCCCACTGAAAATGAAGTAAGATTAGCTAACCATCGATCTGTGCCTGTAAAAAAGCATGGGTCCCCGTTCTGTTAATACCTGTTGGGTGTCGTTGTTCTCCTCTTTACTTTTGCTGTTTTCTTTTTAAATGACAGGTAACAAACCTCGTGTATGCATCTTTTATAAAATAAAAATATGAGGATGCTTTTCCTCCTGATTTCTTTATATAAAAAAAAAAAGCATGAGTCACGTCTAAGCAAGCAGAGGCCGCTGGAAGGAGGCGATCGATCGAATCACAATCAGCCGATTCAGCCCGGGAGACGCGCGCGGAACAGGGATCGTTCGTTTAGTGCTCCTACGTACTCCACTCGGTCCTTTTGTCCTGCATAACCCAACCTTATTCCGCTGATCCTTTGCTTTCTAGGAGCAACCCTTTTTTTCGCCAACCACTACGAGCACTCGTCTCGTGTTGCTAGCTACGAGCCGGAGCCTGTCGGTGGGCGGCGGCTGCAGCCGGGACCGACGAACCCGACGAACTTTTGATAAACTCTCGTAGCTTGCCGACGTGCGCTCCTCTTCCTTCCTTCCTTCCTTCCGTCCGGGTCATCCGTCCGGCACGTCGTTTTCCGGCGTTGCTTCGGTCGCAATTCATGCCGTCACCTTCCTTTGTTTTCCGCTAGCTCATGCGGATAGGCGATGCGTGCACTACCGCTTTGACTTTGGGGGGGTTTCTCCGGAACCCGTGGGGTCGATCGTTCGGCGCTCGCCAAATGTTAGGTACTCCTCAGGTTGGTTCTTTCGTTTCTTTCGTCGGTTAGGTCGCGGCGAGGCACGGCGCACTGCACATCGTTCTCTTCGTTGACCTTGCTAACATTCACACCTTACCGAAGCGAAGAGGTGATGCTCAGTGACTTGTTTCGGGGACGGAGGGAATGCTGTTTTACAGGAGCAAGGATGGTAATGTACTTTTGGATTCATCGGTGTGCAAGTTGTGGATGCAGCTCCTCGGCAGCCGGCTGCACGGGAGGCTGACAGGTGGGCTCGCCGAGAGACCTCGTTCCCAGGCTGCAGGGTTCTGTAGCTTGAACGGTGTCTAATCTGATGACTTCACGAGCACAGAGACTGAGAGAAACCTGACGTCCTTATCTACCACCCAGTTTACATCAACAATAACCAGCACCGACCCTGTCCATCCAGGTTACTGCACTAACACGCGCAGCATGCGGGAACATTCCTTGAGAACCCAGCAACGATCAGATTAGGACTGCTGCTGCCACGTTCCTGGTCAGGACAACAGACACAAAAGCTTCCCGGTGGTCTTGCTTCAGACGGCAGTTTCACCTTTACAGAATTTTTTTTAGAGCCTGAATCGAGGAGCAAAATCAGCCAGGCCATGCAACACCAAACATAAAAGGGATAATGTAACTGCAGGATCGCAAAAGCTCATGCAGAACAATGGACAGGCCTGCTGCAGGATTGGCAACGAACAAGGATACCGAAATGGGACACTCAGCAGGAGTATAACTTTGTAGGTTTTGATTAACGTATATCCACATAGGATGGACAAGGTACACAATGCCTTATATTTGCATCCTCTACTGAAGGAGACAGAAGAAAAAAAAAAGAAAGAAATGAAGATATAGGGTATAACACCTATACGCAAAGAACATACAAAAAAAAAAAAGATGTACATTTGGCTTTTATGGTCAGCACTATGCAGCCGTGGTAATTTAAAGGCCCGGGTATATCATCACACCCTCAACCTTCCTTTTCCAAACCCCCCAAAAAATGTCCATCTCAAATCAGCGAGATGCTACCAAGGCTTCAGGTCACCAGGCGGTCCAACGGTCCAGTTCAGGACCCTCTCCCCAGGCTTCAAGAAGACATTGTCACCGTGCGGGAGCTTGCGCGCGAGCCCGTTAAGAATCTGGTGGAACGCATCTCTCGGCTGAGAAGGCTGGGGGAAGAGCATGGCCTGCTTCATTGAAGGGTTAGCGAGCAGACGTTGCTTCCGCAGTATAACATCTGTAGGAATGGATGTCAAGATGCTGTCGAGCTTCGGGACATCCTCCTCGGCGACAAACACGCCAATCTGCTCCCACGGGATGGCGTCCGCGAAAGGCAGGACAATATCATCAGCAATGATCACCGGGATGCAGCCAAACACCACGGCCTCCACCAGCCTGGGACTCCATGGTGCCCAGCCCAACGGGCACAAGCAGAAAACTGACCGCTGCATGTCTTCGTAGTAAGTTGGTGGGTGATCGGTTGAGATGTCAAAGAGGGGGTTGTTCTTGAAGTTCTCCCAAACAGACGCGCGAGCACCCCTGTAGAAGATATACAATCATCAGCAATCAGATCCTGAATGCAACAGCAGGAACTAATAGGGCGTATAGCATTGTGAATCTTATCACTTTTAGAAAGAGAGGTAAAATAGTACCTTGCATAGTAACCACCCTCGGGGTCATTGCTGGTGTCATAGAACAGACCACGGAAGTACACGAAGATGGATCGAGGGGTGTCTGGGGGAATAAGGTGAGCCTGCATTTTCTGTGGCGGCGCAAATGGCGGGATGGTGATAGAGCCATCTTTCAGGCAGACATGGTTCTTCTGTCCAAAGGTCTGAACCAGTGTAGCTCGCTGAAGCAAGGGCAGGATTCCTCGCCCAATTGCTTTCTCTTCCTGAAACATTGGTCGATCATCAAAGAAAGTTCACAATGTTGAAATAACCAATTACAGAAGGCATCAATCAGCAGATCCTTATTATTTATTAGGTAGTTGGTAAGGAATTAATCTCAATATATGTGTGACATCTAAATTAAAATCACAGTATGGTTTTTCTTTTCCTGCAGGGGACAAAGAACATGTGGAACCTGAATGACTGAATTAATTTAGTCAAAGTAGATTCTCCATAACAACGAATATTGAAACATGTATCTCTATACCCCCCCCCCCCAATTGCCCCCATGTTCTGTGCCACGATTAGATATGTCCCAGCTGTTCTAAACGCTTTGCTATTCAGTCTAGTCGGTACTTAAATATGGGCTATATCTAACCTTAAGTACTTACAGAAAAATAAATAAATGTATGGAACAGCTGCTAATGCACTAGCATTCCGAAAGCTGTTATTCCATCTGTACTTAAAAGGGTAAATAAGCATATGCAACCACATGGTTGTGTGCTTGTGTTCGTACCTGATAATGGAAGCAAGCACCAAAGTCATGTGGTGTGACAAAGAAATGATCTGCCCCCTCAGATCTGTTCCAGTAAGGCCAATTTGTGGCAATCAGCTGAATTGCGCTGCGCATCATCCGTGGAGACTTGAAGGGCAAGGGAAGGCCAGAAGGAGTCAGATCGCATGTTGTGTATACAGGCGTGTAGAACCAATCCGCTTCCTCCGGATTGAAAGTTCGGACAGGGCTCGACAATAGGAAACGGTGCATGAAGATTTCAGCGGCGAACATGTGGTTCAGGCACCTAGGATCCTTCTTCAGCAGCTTCTTGTTGTATTTACTGGGTAAATCATAGACATAAACCTTGAGCTTCCCAACAGGGTTGTCTTCCAACACATCGCCAGCACTGCCTGCATTTTATTAGCCACAACATTATTAAGGTTTGCACAAAGTAGGGAAAAGAATATACTTGGTTGCAGAACTATGCTAGGGATCACATAGCCCCTCCAAAGCAAGGCATGCTAGCTAAGCAACTTACAGCTCTAAAAGTGACTTTTGCACACATAATAAACAAAAAGGACAATGATTATGATTAGCAATGTGTGTTGTTGATTACCCTATGGATATAATTCAGATAGTACTAGATGAAAGATTCTGAATAGCATAACAAGATATAACCCATTAGCATCAGAAATCCGAATCGAAGTCCTATGAACTCAGGATTCAGAGCCTGACAGATCAAGCTAAGTACCATACTAGCATTACTAGATGTATTGGTTTCTTACGGGCAACAGGCCTACACGCTAAACAGATCAAGCAGCTGGAGTTCAGCAACCAGACAACAATGCGTCCATCAAAGATGAGAAGCAAGATGGAAACAAAAACACAAATAAGAGAGGCCCCTCACCTGAGATCCTCTCTGTCTGGTGGCCCTGCTGCACCGACTGTGCCTCAGCCCCCAGGAAGAGCGCTGCCGCAGATGCAGCAGCAAGAACGGCGATGAGCAAGCCCCGCCCCCTCATCTCCTCGATGATCACCAGTTGGTGTTGTCTCTCGCTTCCCTCTCCCCAACTATCTCCGTCTCCGTCGGTCTGGTCTTATGAGCTCGGCAAGCAATCCTCAGGGGTAATTAAAGAAGAGATCCCGGCCAAGGCGAAGCTTTTCCGCCAAATTTTCGCCTCTCCTACCAAGAAGCGTTTGGTGGGAAGGAAGGAGAAGGTGAGAGGTGGCTTTCCTACGCTTCCTTGCTCCTTCCTCCTCTGTCCCCCTCGTTCTAGAGTTCGAGCCGGAAAGAAATAGGGGTCGTGTACATGTTCTCTGACTTGAAAGAGAGGGTAGGAACGCTGTCTCGTGCTGATTCTCCTACCTTTTTCCTCCAGCTTTCCTAATCTTTTTCCATACACCAATGATGAGCTGTAGTCCTGCTCCGCTAACAGAGAAAATTAGTTTAATCGTGCCCCCATGAACGAATGTTTGGTGAGTGGTTTACCTCGACATCAGATGTCAGGTTTCTTTCTTTCCTCCCTTGTTTCACCGAACACGGACTGGACCGCTCACTTGTCTTTCCTTAATAAAATGTCACATCCTCTCTCTGATTTCTTTTGACTGGTAGAGCTAGCAGCAACTTGCATCTCTGTCAATCTGTCACGGTGTTGAAGACGATTCTGCTTTTGCATCCCTGTCTTTTTTTTTTTTTTTTTGCTCTTTACGCTAATCTGTTTCGTTCAGAAGGGATTTGGATCGTTCATTTGCACATGGGGTTCTCCACTTCTCTGTCATGGCTCATGACTCATGAGGCATATTTTTGGGTGATACAAACAATCGCGGCCAATGCTTCACTCGGGCGAGCCATGTGGGCTTAATGCTTTGCTTTTGATTAGTACAAAAGAAACTCTGAAAGAAGAAACAAGGACCGTCAGTGCCGGGTGATGGCAAAGGAGGGAGGATTCAGGGAAAGGGATTGCCAAGCTACCATCGGGAGGGGGCCAGGGGTTTGGTAAACGTCAGTGCTAGCGGTGCCCTCAACATGCAGTGCGGTAGAGTTTAATAATTAATTAATCATCAAGCAGAATAGGACCCAACAAACCAGAAATTGTACAGACTTGTGCCTTCCAACAGCATACCGATGTGGATTGTCCTTCGGAAACCACAACTTATTTATTGTAGCAGTCGTTGTAGTGCAAACAACGTTGGGGATAGATAGTCGCGGTCTGTATTTTTTTATGCTATTGGTCGCTACATGTAAAATTTGCATTTTTGCCTTCAGCTGTTATAATTTCCCCTTTCTTTTTTGATCCAAGAGGATGGATAATAATAAACTGAGGTGTAGTATACGAAGTAATTTCTTCATGTGGTTTAAAATTTCCACGTGCTTTTGTTTAGCGGAGTAGTTGACTTTTGGTCTAACGTTGTTAGAGGCGCCCGAGTCCTGACTGACCATGCCATGCTCGGAAGTCGGAGGCGTCGGTGGCGTGTGAACAGGTCGGGTGCGTTGTCCGTCGCGCATGGTCCTGATCAGTCCTGATGTTAGAACCATCATTTCATTATTAAGAAGTCGCTAGCGCGTTGACTCGAGAGGTTAAAGACTAATCAGCGCGAGCTCGTGAAGCCTCGTCGGCGTTGTGGACCTTGTGTAGCTTATGTATAAACCCCAGCTCGATGAGCCCCAAACGGTACTCCTAAACAATGGCCTGTCATCAGAAATTGAAGGGGCGGAGGTGGTGCCGTGGCAGTAGACAACTTTGCCAGTTGAGCGTGGCGACAAAAGCCTCACCGGCCTCTCGTCCGAACAGCGACGGGGTTCAGATGCGGCCAGGAATGCTGATCAAGCTTGACTCTGATAACGCGGCGAATGCAGATTGGAATGTCGCGGGGTTGATCTTGAGGAGAGTTGCAGCGGACGATGAAGCTGGGAAACGCGGACGACCTTGCTGCGTGCCAGTAACTAACTGACCGGCGGTGCAGCGGCCGGCCGGGCCGTCGCGGCAACGCGGTCCGTAGGAGGGCGCTGCGGCGTCGGTGGGATGCATCTGGTGATTCGTGAGATCTACGAGTAGGCATGCCACGTGACGGCCAGCGAAGCGGGGAGGGGGCCAACTACCGTGGATACGCGTTCGTCCAGTTTGCTGGCGGCGGCGGATGCAGGACTTGATCCGGTTCCGAACAAAACCTCCGGCCGGGGACCAAACAAAAGGGAGACGCCGCGGCGCACCTAAACGCGGTGCCGCCGCCACCGCATGATTAAAGACGACCGCGCTTTCGTCGGTTGTGTTAATTAGTTATTGCAACGCGTAGTCGCAATGTCAAAACGCATCCGCCGCTTGAGAGGAGACCAGTGCTTTGTCAAAAGCCCATCCCAGCTGGAGTCGGAGCACCGAAAAAAAAAGAGGCCAAGCAGAGGATGCTCTGCTGTGCTGTCAAGTGTCAACCTTCGGTAGAGTCGAAGTTGTTCTGAGCCCGAAAAGCGAATGCTCCGGCGCCCAAAACCTTCAATAGGAAAAAAAGTGAATCATTCTACATCTGGGAGAGGATGGGATTAGCGGGGAAGGGACTCGGTGAGAAAGTCAGAAGAGAACACCTGACTGATTGGGGGCAGGTGAGGATGCATGCCAGCGAGATGGACGTCCTACGCCATCTCGAGTTGGGCCTCACCAACACGGGCCTTTTTACAAGCGGGCCCATTATCGTTTCGGGCTCCACTGTCTGAGTCTCCGACGGACAGTCCACTCTATGCGTGCTTGTGTCACGTATACGTTGGTGTTGATTAACGATAAAGTTGGCTATAAACAGCTGTACCTAATGTATTGTGAAGTCAAACTCCCTCCCTATCAACCAAGAAATAAGTACTGCTCCAATTTTTTTTTTAAAATATAGAAAATGACACCATGGTAGGAGCGTTTGCCTTGGCGATCGAAAAAAGGACGGGATAATCAGAGCTCCTGCCGCCGTTATTCGGAGCTCCTTATTTTCTTCACTGGCAAAAAAAGCTTTTTTAAAAAAAAAATCGTTCCGACCTCTTAAGTCGTACTATATGAGTGCGATTTAACGGCTGTCCGACTGTTCAGAGAACGGTGGAGACGGAAAAAAATCCGCTTTAAAGAAGGGACTCTCAGCCCCATCGCAGCCGCCAGCCGGATCCTTCATTCCTCCGCGCGCGTGCTTGCTAGTCCTCCACGTGAGAGGAACGAACCGTCTCCTCCCCATGTACCATCTCCCTCCACAATAATTAATTAAGATGGAAAAAGAAGGAAGCGGAAGAAAAACGCGATGCCATCCAATCGACCCAAGTCGCCCCACATGGGTCGTCACGTCTGGTTCGTGATGCGCCCCCGTTGTCCGGGAGCAGCATCAGGAGCAGAGGCAATGCGACGTCGCCACGAGACGACGGAAGACTCGATTGATGGAACCCGCGCCGCGCCCGCGCGCAACGCAACAAATCCAGCGCGGGTCATGCGGCCCACACCCCCTCCGCTCTTCCTTTCTTGCCGGCCACAAGCTGCTCCGCCTCCGCTTCCTTCCCGCGCCAGTCGTCTTCCTCCTGCTGCTGCTCCGTCGCGACCTGCTCTGCTGCTGCTAGGTCAGGAAGAAGGAGGAGGCGATGGCGAGCGCTGGAGGCGGAGCGGCAGGGGAAGGCGAGCGGCTCAAGGTGGCCGAGCTCAGAGCCGTGGTGGAAGCGCAGGACCCCCGAGCCAAGGTCACCTTCTCTCCGTTCTATCTTCTCCCTGATTAATTACACACCTGTTCCTTTGATCGACTGATACGTCGCCCGCTCGGTGCAAATTCTTCCATGTTCTTCTTCGATTTCTGCCTTTTTTGATGATGCGCGTCGCCACGGTTGATTAGACAGACAGTTCGACGTTCCTTTCAGTTTCACACATAAACATCAGCTTTAGGATCGCCGTTTCGGACTGCTTAACCTAATTGATCAAATCGCGTTTAAATATCAGTACATATTCGTTCCACAGAGTACAAATTATTTCTCCCTAGTCTTCTCGAACCTCAGTGAGTAGCGTTTATTGTTACGTACCACTCCTTCACGAAAAAAAAATGTGTTACTGTAGTACATCTCAATTCAATCAGGGTGCGACGATCCCATCCCAAGCAGGAGAGACTGTGGAATCTTGGAAAGGCATGGCGTACGCGTCGCTTTTACCAACCGTTGCTGATCACCATCACCAGCATTTTTTTTTTTGACGAGATCACCAGCATCTTTGGTAGTAGTTGATTGATGAGATCATTTATGGATAAATTAAGGTACCCCGCATACGGGTCATCTAGGCTGCTGAGTGTTGAGTGTCATTATCTGCATAATCACTTCGAGGTTCGGAATAATTCGAACAGGCTGTGCCACTGTGGCACTGTGCGTAGATAATTAGGTTACGCGTGAAGCATGGCCCCAGTTTATCTTTACAAAGCTAGCCATCTCCGTCACTACATTAGAGTACGCTCAAGTCAGAAAAAGGCGTCAGGCATTCCAGTGTCATTCTGCAAACTTTTTATTCCCTCGATCGCCATCCAAGTAGAATTGAAATGTGAAAAAACCTCAAAACTGCAGGCCCGATACTCCGATCGACCTCTGTCTGTTCCGGTTCAAGGACAGGGATCAGGGTCCAGTAGTACTAGTAAAAATGAACTTAGTTATGTGATAAATTTTTCCTTCAAAAAAAAGTTATGTGATAAATTTGTCATTCACTACCATTTTGGGAAAATAATCTTCTCATTTACCGTGAGCAGGAGGTGGACAACCTGAGTCTGAGGAGGTTCTTGCGCGCGCGCGACCACAGCGTGGACAAGGCCTCGGCCATGTTCCTCAAGTTCCTCCGGTGGCGGAAGGAGGTGGCGCCCGACGGCTTCGTGCCGGAGGAGCGGGTGCGGCGGGAGCTCGAGCAGGACAAGGTGTGCATGGGCGGCGTCGACCGGACCGGCCGCCCTATCTTCGTCGCCTTCCCCGCCAGGCACTTCCCCGCCAACCGCGACATGGGAGAGTTCAAGGGTAATCACATCATTCACCTTTTGCCATGATGATCGTCGTCCTTAGTAGCGACGGAATAGATGATCATGATCTGCGATTGATTAATTTTATGCAGCGTCCGCTTTTTTGTGCAGATTTTATTGCCTACGTTCTTGACAAGATCTGTGCCAGGTAATGATATTGATGTAGTGTTCAACTACTTCTGTGTAAAGACGTAGCTTATCGTTGAGCACCAATGGAGTAACATGCCTCCTGGGGCAAATTAATAATGCAGGATCCCCAGGGGCCAAGAGAAGTTTCTGTGCGTCGTGGATCTTAACGGATGGGGGTGGTACTCCAACTGCGACGTCCGAGGGTACATTGCCGCTATAGAGATCATGCAGGTTATCAGTTCTTTCCGAACTAGTGCTAGATGAACTGAAGCGATAAAGTAGAGCCAGTGAACCTTTCTCATCTCTTTCGGATTGCATGCGTCAGAACTACTTCCCGGAGCGGCTCGGCAAGGCGCTGATGATCAATGTGCCCTACATGTTCCTGAAGGCGTGGAAACTTGTTCAACCGTTCATCGACAACAAGACCAAGGACAAGGTAATCGATCATCCCATCTCTGAATTGTCACCGGCGGCTACGTACCGGCGGAAACTGCGAGAGCTGCAAGTCCAGCACTTCGTCCTCTCTATCTCCGGTACGTTGACACCCTTTGCTGGATGCATTTGCAGTTCGTTTTTGTCGAAGACAAGAACCTGCAGGAAACGCTGCGCCAGGAGATGGACAACGCGCAGCTCCCGGATTTCCTGGGCGGGAAGATGCCTCTGGTGCCCCTCAAGGACTACGTCCATCAGCCTCTGTCAGATTAACCACACGCACACATAGTAGAATTATTAATTAGCAGTTAGGAGGACAGAATGATCCATGATTATAAGAGAGAGGTGGCCTGATCTACAAGTCGTTCAATCTCGTCGCAAGTGTAAAATGCACCTCTGAATTGTATGACAAGACATTGGTGTTCAGGGTTGACGCAATAAACTGGAGTGCATGATTGAGCCTCGAAGATCAGTACTGTGCCAAGCAATGGCCTGAAGTTATTCAGTTCAACTGTAAATTTCAGGAGTTAGACCGTGCCTTTGTTATATGAAAGTGGAACAATGGATGGAAAGTATAATAGTAAATTATGAATTTTAAATCCAAATCTCAAAATGGCCGTCCTAGCTCAGTGGTAGAGCGCGTGGCTTTTAACCACGTGGTCGTGGGTTCGATCCCCACGGACGGCGGTTGTGTTTTACTGTTTTGTTGCACTGTTTTATGTTTTTTTCCTCCCTCGTGTTCCCAAACATCGTGAACTCACCGCCGGTTGAGTCGCCGCCGGTCGCAATGGACGCGGCACGAGACGCTGGTCCTGATCCAGGCCAGGCGCGCCATGGAGGCCTGCAGCTGCATCAGGCGATGCGGCGGCGGCCCAAATGGGAGGCGGTGTCGGAACCTCACCTGGAACCTGATGAAGATCGTGGCGTGGCGTGATGGGAGGGGAAGGCTGCGGCGGGCGGCGCCGGGCCACAGCACGAATCGTTCTAGGACATGCGCGGCGAGGAGCAGCGCGCCAGGAACGGTGGCTACCGGTGAGGACGCCGCCGCCGTGCTGCCGCATTTCGACGATGCGGTGGGCGGGGCTACGAGCAGCTGCCGATCAATTTTTTTTTTTTTTTTTGATAACTTGATGAACGAAATGTGAAGCAGCAGTTGGTGAAGTCCAACGATGCCTCACCACCTACGCGCCAACTGACAACTCTACCCCAGCAGTCCAGCACCAACGCACCTCGCACCATCGTCGACCGCCGCTTCACTGGTGGAGTGGCGTTGTTCTGAATTGTGCTGCGCATCAGAAGCTACCATTGAAGCGTAATTGTGCGTCCACCAAGCACTTCGTCGTCCACTCCACGTGACCCAAACTTTGGGTATCCCATCATTTGTTTCTGCTGCTGTTTGGACCTTGATCACACTTCAGCTGGTCGCCGCTTTTCTCAAAAGGATCTTGGCCCGTCCAATTATTAGAAGCCGCACTTGCACTTAGGGTGTGGCTGAATCTAGCTAGCTCATGCTCCTCGCCTTTTCTTTTCAGAAATAAATTACGAAATTCTTGTTGAGATGCATGACAGATCTATGACTCTGAAACAAATTTTACTTCTGTCGAGACACTTGGATCAAAGCATGCTACAGCAACAGCCAGAATCAAACGTGGGCTAATTACGAGTTTAGCTGGTTTTTATCTATTTTAATCAGCATAACTACAATTATCATCATGTTGGTGGGCAAGCCAGTGATCCGAGGGCTCAGGATCTGATTTTTTTTTTTTGTGTGAGTGTGTGCAAGATGCAACTGGTAGTAAGAACATGCAGGACACACGTGAAGAATATTCAGGCGACACCGTTGCCAGTCGACAGGGCAGGGCAGCACGCAGCAGTTCGTTAACTCTTGCTCTGTTTTTCTCGTCTTGGCCTCTGCAATCACGACGCCCGTAAAATTCTCTGAGATGACCCCGACGCGCGCGCGCGCACACACACAATCCCCCAACCTTCCCACCCCAGCACGGATCCGGTTCTCAAGGCGTGCGGCGCGGCGTCGCCTTTGGTGGCCTGGGCTATACTCTGTCTCTGGTCATCGTGATTGCACGAACGGGGACTGTTATCAGTGGTGCCGGGACTGCGACTAGATCAAAATGATCATTTTGCACAGCCAATTAGTACTGCGAGATAGCGATGCAGTAGCGCTCTATACACATGGCTATCACACACTATTATTTTCTTAAACAAAATCGAAAAAAGAAAGAATTACAAGAAATAACTGAAATATTACAGTTGAAACAAACAGCTAAATATGTGCCACATACTGTACTACTACGCAGGTTGCACGACTGTACTGATGTCCTTCCTATGAACCGTAGCATCCCAGAAACCAGGACAGAGTCCGGGCGTAGCAAGGAGACGACGCCGACGACGACGACGACGGGGATTTCCTCTCCCAACCACCGGCCAAACCGTGCCATTGCTTCTTCTTTCTCTTCTTGGCGTGCACCTTCCCCCTCACCGTCACCTCCTTCTTCCCGAAATCCACCATGTAGTCCAGCAACCCTGCTAATATACGGAGCGAACGGAACGCATGAATCCTAGTACCTCGTTCGAAGCTGTTTGGAACCTCTTTAAAAAATCCTTCAAAAACCACGACGTTTCAATGCTCACCGTTCATCTTGGAGACGACGTTGGCGACGCGCTGCCGGCAGTGCGAGCACCCCATGTTGGCGCTCATCACGACCACCTGAACCTGCGGGGATTCCAATTCCGGGGTCACGAGTGTTAACTAGAGGCCCATTATTACATAACTTCTCCGTCACAATCAACTTGATTAGTGTCATCTATACATGTGCATTTGCATAGCCTCTACGTAACACAACAACTAATGGACCAGCCAGCTGATCAATCCAATTGCACGGATGATGATTCTTAAGAACAACCGCCGGGCGGCCGTATTTTGGGTTAGGCTCGACTTAGCTGTTGACAATCAGTACGAGTAATTATAAACGGTTAAGTGACCGCAACCCAACCCTAATTAAAGGCTAGGTTGGCTGCGCGCCGCTCACCTAACCATTCCTCCCCTTCGCTAATCATCAGCACAAGAATTTACCTATCGCCGTCCATGCACTAAACAATCTGATTATGAGGAAGAAGAAAAGAACAGTATGTTTCTCTTTCAGGCCACATGGTTGCCACTACTGAATAATTGAACCCTACTGTTAATTGTACTACTAATCCTATCAGGCTATCAGCTAGCAGCAGTACTGCAGTAGTATTTCTTTGTGTCTGACCGTATGGCCTGGTAGAAACGTACTGCTCCCTTCGTTTTTAAATTATTGACACCATTAATTTTAAATATTAACTTTGATCATTCGTTTTATTCAAAAAAGTTAGCAGGCTACCGTCAGCCAGCAGCTAGCAGCGAAAGTATTTCTTTTGAGTCTGAAGTTCTGACCGTATGGCCTGATAGAAACATACCACTAGAATACGCTGATCCATACGAGCAGCTTGCATTAGTAGTATGCAAGCTGTATCACGTGGCTGCCATTGCCTGGTTAAAATTTCTTAACGAGGCCAACCCCTCGTGGATTGCGTGCTGCAGATGCATGTGACCGTGCCGTGTATCCTTAGGTTAAAATTAGTACTCCTACATGCTGTGGCCTACTGACCGGCTATCCTCTTGAGAATCTGAACTGTTCCCTTTGATTTTCTTTAACAAACACGACGTTGGTTTGTTTAAAATCTTAAAAGCCCGGCGGAAGTAAATCAGAGGAAAGCTATGCAAATTCCGTTATCCGAAGAGAGTCTATGTAAGCTGTTGAAGATTTCAGTAGGCACGTGAGTTTTGAGCCGAAATCTTCGGTCAAAGCTAGTACTTCATAAATCAGCGATAGCTCAACTGATGGCGAACGGTGGAATGAATCAAACTGGGTATGTCTACGTATCTTCGTGCGTGGTCAAACTTGGCAGTGCTGACATGCACGAAGACGTAGACGCGCTGCTGGCAAATACTAGCAACAGGCGGACGAGTACGTACACTACTCTACCACGCGTGCTTGGATGGAATGAATGAAGGGGATGTTTTCCTAATGAATGCCACGTGCGCGTGTGGAGTACCTCAGGTCGAAGAAAAGTTTTGTGTATAGCGTATGTATTCCCTTTCGACAGTGAAATAAAGTGTTGAATGAAAATAGATAAACTACCCGAGAAAATGACTCTCGATCAACCAGAACAGTGTAACATCGAAAGCAGAAAGCTTCCCCAACGGTAGAAACGACGATGAATATAGTACTGCAGTGATCTCAAACGGGAAGGTGTCGCGATGGGGGATGGGGTCGAGAGACAGCTTAACTCGGAATCAGTATTCAGGAGCATCCAAGCATGGGAGCTGCAGAGAGTTAAAACTGAGCAGCGGCTGACCCCGCGAAGTTCCCAGCTGCAGGGCAGCAGCTGCAACCGGCCGACACATCAACGGCAACATCCATCCTACTCCTACATGCTGTGGTGTCTGCGAGATTCTTGCTACTCCTCCTGCTAGCAGCCTAGTGTTACCGCGCCATTTGATTGACTAGGATGAGAGCATTTACCTTTACAGGGCAGGTTAAGAAGGAAAGGCAACGGTCCAAGCTGCAGCAGTGGAGTTGTCTGGCGGATTAGCACCGGGCCTTTTTACCTTTACGCTAAAAGCCGGAGGGCAAAAGTCACGGGACAATGGACACGGCGGGGCCCCTTTGAGGATCCAAGGAGGTAATAGTGGTAAGTGTCTGCGTTTCTTGGATGGGCAGGGGGCACTGGGTCGCAGTCTCGCAGAGTACCGGGAGATGCTAAATGCGGTAAAGAACCATGTGATTTGGTATACTAGTACTAGCATTTAGGAAAGAGATTTGATGGTTGTGTTATTCAGAGTTCAGATATGGAGTGGCTGGGGAAGAGCAGTGGCATCACTGGGCTGCATCAGTGATTCGTGGCATCACTGGGCTGCATCAGTAAAGAAAGCAGCCAAGCAGGTCGAGGAGGAGCCAAAGCTACTGATTCGTGGACTGGGAAAATTAGCATCCTCGCTGAAGCAAGAACAGAAAATTTCAAGAGATGAAGATTTTGACATTGATGATTGCAACTGCGATTCCAAGAGCTACGCTAGACGATAAATCATGAGAGAGAGAGAGAGAGATACCGAAGGCAGGGAGAGGTCCTCTGCAAATCTCAGAGCTTGCTGCTTGCTCCCTGCGCTGCTAACCGTTGTATCTGACGACGCGCTCAAGGTGCTGCTCTTGGACGACTCACTCGCTCCGTCCTCTTCATCCCTTCCATGCTTCATGGCGGCTCCCCTCCCCTTTTCCGTTGTGTGATCGATCGTCTGAATGGCAGGCGAAAGGCTTCTTCTCCCTTTTATACAGGTCCTAGGAGGAGCGGAGCGAGAGAGAGAGAGGGCAACAGTTACTTGCGGAGAGAGACCACTCACTGAATCAATAGATTTTCGAAGCACTTCTGAATACTAAAAGTTAGGTGCAGAATCGATAGGTTTGTGGTGGATTACCCTTGCAAAGCCCCAGTGATGATCCAGTTTGCTGTGCCAAGGTCTTTCACTTTCATTGGGTGATAGTATCCAAAATGCCATGTCAGTTGTCATGGAGGCTGGTAGTAGCAATTTCCTACTGAAAGTGGTCCACTCTCTGTTGGATTCCTGAGTTCTGACCTTTTGTTTTTCTTTCCTCCATCCACTCTGTCCGTTAGTAGCCAAGGAAACCACCACAACTGTCACCGAGGTTACTTGCAGTGCGATGCAATTTATCAAAAGTAATAAAAAATGGAATTGTTGGAAGATGAAATATGACATTATAACAACAAATACACTATCAGGATATATCCAGAATTCATATGCTATCCTACTGTCGTTCAGTTACAAAATCAGGACCTTGTACAGTTTCCGCAAGAAGCTGCTGCTACTGCTTCTGTGGAGTGATATAAAGGTGGCAGTTTTAAAATGCATACTAGGTACACTGCCTCAGGATAAAGGAACAAACAAACAAAAGGTTGGAGTGATATAAAGGTGTCGCCGAAGTGCTCTTTGGGTTTAGGTATACTATCTGTAGATAACTTTACCCTTTCTTTTCAAGCATGGAATACTTGGGTCAATACTTTGGTGGTGTGGGGAGATGTATCCGGATAAGAAATGCTATACTTCCATCACGGCAGGCAATGCGTTCAGTTTCAGCAGCACACAACGATTGCTGGAGTTTGAATGGAGAATGAAGCTAACACAAGAGGGGAATTCAGGCATCGAAAAAAAACTGTTGGAACTTGATCTTCCTGGCTCAGTACATTTCAGCGAGAACTTTATTTTGGAAACATATATGGAGCTGAAAGTTCAGCGCCCCGAATCAAAAAAAGAAGGTACCTTGACCTTGATTGATGCCTTACATAAAACTGACACCTCGCTTTCTAGATAGCACTTAGCGTCCATTTTCAAGAGCAAATCGACATGGTACCTAACACTGAAAATATGCAGTTTAATAGTTAAAGCCATGCGGAGCAAATCACAAAAGAAGCTGAAGACCTTAAGCAAGGAATTTCTGAGTACAGAGTACTCCGTGTCAAAAACAAGGGGAAGTTAAAATCATGATTCTGCACACCTATTTCCCTTTCCGAGCACGCTACTGACCAAGATAGCTCTTCCTCTAGTATCAACATCAGCTAGGAAAACAACGTCCACTAGCAGCCTTACGAATTGTAGTTTTTTGATTATGTACATTTTTGTTGTTTTTTCAAGAAGCGACATTGACCTCAGGATGGTAGAGGAAGCAATCTGCACACTTGCTTGAAAATTCAAAGAATGCTTCGCGTCTCCTACAGAAACATAAATTCACCCGTCTCTGTCGTTCTTGAGATTCTGTGAAGCAGATGGAAGCCAGGAAACTTCGTATTTGCACATCCCAACACTTAAAAAAACAGTTGCACCTCAGCACAAGAAACATTCATAGATTATGCTCGTGCTATAGACGCTTTGCTGATGATAACTTGTCTAAATAAAAAATTGCACATGTATCTGTAGTTATTGGAAATTAGCTGCTGACTACAAAGGAGAATATGATTCAGCGCACATCATAATTTTGATCGACGAAGACTTGAGTTATATCAAAATATTATCAATTTTTAACTTTAAGAAGCCTGCTTAACACAAAAGAAGAACAAAATACATCCTTTTGTTTTAACCTAACATTTCCACTGAATGAAGAAAATTACAAAGTTGAAACTGAGAAAGAATATATCCAGCACATTAGAAACAGAAAAAATTCAGTGTTTTACTGTAGTTGTAAATACGACAGTGATGATATAAACTAGTATTCTCGAAAGTAATCATGAATCAAATACCTAACAAGCCTGAAAAGAAATCCAGGTAATATGAGATTAGGAATCCTTAGTGTATATATTCACAAAGTCAGTTGTACTTGATTAATTCTGTTCTGAAATGGACCTCCAAACAGCTTAAGAGTGTGACTGCATTATCATCATTTGCTTATTTTCAAGTCTGCAAACTTCATGAATTGACATGCAGAGAAATCATCTCAAAAAAACTAGTAGTACCAAGTACCACCAAGGATATTCCGGGCTTCCTCTGACGAGCAACAAAGTTACAAAGCAAATGTTATTCATCGGTGATTATGGTTTTGCTTTCTTCGACGATAATACAGTGCCGGCGGATCCACTCAAAGGTGTCATAATTAAGAGTGAATCAAATGGTGATTGCATAAATAGCTCATCAAGAAGCAGCCTTGAACATCAGGACGCTGTAGTAGTGAAAATGGGCCACCTGATTGCAGTGGTAAAATAGTGTTCGGCCCATGTTAAGCGAATTGCACTGGCCCAATTTTACATATGGGTCTCTTCAGATAGCGTAACGGAAAGCGAACAGGTCAGCCCATGTTAAGCGAAGGCCTTAACAAAGCCCGCGAGAACGAGGTGCGGCCCGTTTCCTTGCAGCGTGGTGGTCCCCGCATGTCAGGGAGACGTCGCAGCGGGCGAAGAGGGACGAACACGAACACAAGCGGCGGGGAAAGGGAAAGTGAATCTCAAAGTACGGGCCACGGTATAATTACCTCGGCAGCAGCATCCGTGCTTTCACTCCACTAATTATCTCTGCAAAAAGCCAAAAGCAGGCCAAGAAAAAAGTTCAAACTCGTCTGGATTCCGGTGTTAAAATTCCATGGCCACCTGAACGGATGAAGCAGCTATGGTTAATGCAAGAACAGGGCCAAAACAGGCACTGCTGTTTGAGAATGAGAGATTTTAAATTTCGGAACAGTTAATCAATTGAGAGTCACCTGCGGGTTCAGCAGATGGAGTAGCAAGCTAGCTGCATCAATTTGAGAATTCTGGCCAGTGTTCTTAGTTTCTTTACGGCGACGGAGAAGAACACCAAACGCGGAAAGGAAATTTTATGACCAGCATTCGGACAAGAAAAAAGGGGAAAAGTTACTGGCAGTAAGTAGTACTGAGTTCTCACTTTGAGGAAGAACAGATTAAAGAAAAGATTTCGAAACAGTGCGTGGGCTACTGTGCACGGGCATCAACATCTCTGCGCCTTCGCGGGTGCCTCTCTCCCCTCCCCACGCCCTCCGCTATAGCCACGCGCCGCGCTTCACCCCTCGCGGTCGGAGAGGATAAAACAGAGCGTCAGCGTAAAAAAATGGAGAATCCCATTCCAGTCCACTTCTCGCGGCGGGGACAGGAATGTCCGGTCCGGTCGCCGTGCACGGTGGTGGCGCGAGCCTGCATGAGCCGGAAGAGAGATGCTCCAAGAAAAGCCAGGGCTTTTAGGCGCCCGGGCCAATGCAAATGCGACGCTGCTCTGCTCTCCGAGTAACTTTTCCGAGCCGTGAACCGGGGCTCAGCTTTGGATAATTCTTGTTCCGTGTCGTTTTGGTTTGAAGCTTTCTGGAGGGAGTGGAGTTCGGAATCATTCAGGAGTACAGTGCTGGGATACCGCAGAGAGAAGAAACCAGGAGAGGCTTTGCCGGTGTGTTCTGTGCTGTGCTGGGTGCTGAGGGTGGGAGGTGAGAATTGCGTGAGCTGCTTGCTGCTCCAGGGCAGCTGGCTTGGGAGGAGAAAAGCTTTGCTGGTGTTTCTTCCGTGATTCTTCTTCAGGTACAAGCCTCTACTCTTAGTTCAATGGTCCTCGGACACGGCCCTGGACATCTGGTTTCTCATCTTTCTCGCAAAATTTCACTTTCAGTTGCACCGCGGTCCGCGGAAGCTGAAGCTCCGATGTGACTGCCCGTCCTCTTCGATTTCCATAGAGGAAGCCGGCAGGAGGTGGTGTGAATTGTGATAAGCAAGGAGCAGGCAAAGATTTCCCCGGTTTTTGGAATCTTGGGTTCCCCTGTCTTGCCCAACGGATTTTAGTCTTTTGCTAGCAATGTTGCTTCTTGATCTCATGGAGAACAGAGCTGTGATGGTGCGCAAGAACCCTACCAAAACCCTGCCGCTAATGTCCGTTCTCCTGGCGCTCGCTTTTCTCTGCCTGTGCGCGCCGGCTTCCGCCCAGCCGCTCCACTCGGAGCCCATGGCCACAGAGGCCCCACCGCCCTCACCCCCGCCGCCGCAATCCAAGATTCCCCGCGCTCAGGCCGGCGCCGCCGCCCGCCTGCGCCGCCTCGTGCTCGGCGTCCTCTTCGGCTCCCTCACCGGTTTCCTTCTCGCCCTCGCCTTCCTGTACGCAATCCGCGTCGCCATCCTCCACGCCAAGAACGCCCCCGCCATCGTCAGGGGCCCCGTTTCTTTCACCCCGCAAATATCCCCCAAGAACCTCCTGGCCGCGCTACCCTCCGCGCAGCCGCTCGCTCATGGCCCCCATGGCACTTACTACAAGCTGTGTCTTGATAATGACCTCACCGTCGCCGTCAAGCGTCTCGACACAGCCAACCGCGCTGAGGCCTCACCGTCGCTGTCCCCAAACTCGTCCAAGTCTGATATGAGAAGGGTGCAGAGGCAGCTGGAGACGCTTGCTCGGGTGAGGCATCAGAATGTGATGGCCCTGAAGGCGTATGTGCGCGAGCCTGACTGCCTCTCACTCGTGTATGACTTCGTTCCTGGGGGCAGCCTCGAGGATGTGATGAAGAGGGTGAGGTCGCAGCAGGTCAGCCTCAGTTGGGATGCAAGGAGCAGAATTGCTGTTGGGATCGCCAAGGGTTTGAGGCACTTGCATTTTGAGTCTAATCCAAGGATACTGCATTCCAACCTCAAACCATCCAATGTGTTGCTAGGCGATGGTTTCGAACCCATATTGACGGATTGTGGGGTTCTAAGGCTGACTGCAGCAGGTTCAGGTGATCCAGAACTATGCAGGAGCCTCTACGCTGCTCCCGAGTGCTACCATAGCAGCAGGTAACTTCCTTTTATTTTTAGTTAAATTCATGCATGGATGTTGAAATCAGAATCGCCTCATTCGTAGAAAATAGATTTAATGAAAATCTGGTGCTACTATGCACAGCAATGATCGTTTTTTGTTATAGAAAGTAAATATAGTGTCAATTGTGCAATACTGTTATCTGTAATGATTTTGTCTGATCATACTTGTATCATTGGAGCATATGGTGTGACAGCACAAGTGTGTGCCATTTTTGACAACCTAGTGGTAGATAAAAACTATACATTTGGAAAAGTCAAATTTTTACTTTTAGTACCCTATATTTTTTCCTTTCTATATTGCTCTTCTGCATCAGTTTTCTGATTTATTAACAATAGTGTCCTTTATACTGAAACTGCTGAAAATAGTAATAAAAAAGGATCAAAGCATGAAGCTATTGTCATCCCTAGGTCATTGTGATGGTCTAGAATTTTTGCTTTTCGCAATATGAGAACCTTTACTTGTAGACTACCACTTGTCCATTTGATACTTATGACTTTTTCACTTGGATCTCCCATATCTCCATGAGAGAATAAATCCTTTGAGTATTGGGTTTCCAAATCAATATTCTTTTTCCATCCTCTTCCGAGTCAAACTTAGCTAGTACGTAAGTTCGTAGAAAGTTGATTTCTAGATTGTAAATATTTTTAGGCAGGATTATGTATCTTTCTCCAACAGAAAAAGGAATGGACACATTATCTCTTGTACTGCAAAACATGGCGTGTTTCAGTCATGGTGGATTTTGATTTTGCGCTATTTGGGAGTTAGAATTATAATAACTTCCTTTTTTCTGCAAAATCGATCTTGTTTTCCGTATAGGTTCTGCACATGATGTTATCCATGTATTTTTCCTGTGATGATTCAAGAGGCCATGGTTACTCCCACGTGTAGTTTGAGTTAATTAGGTTTGTGACCCTACTTAAATTCAGGTATTTGATGGTGCAGGTACACAGATAAGAGTGATATCTATAGTCTTGGCATGATCCTGGGCGTGCTGCTCACTGGTAGAGACCCAGCAGATACATTTTTCTCTGGAGAAACTGGCTGCGGTGGCCTGGCTAGATGGCTGCGGCATGTGCAGCAATCTGCTGATCCAAAAGGAGCACTGGACACTAGCATCTTAAGCGAGGAAGGAGATGAAGAGGAGATGCGTATGGCTATCAGGGTCGCCATTATCTGCCTTTCGGATTCACCAGCTGATCGGCCATCCAGCGATGAACTCGTCGCTATGCTGATGCAGCTTCACAGCTTGTGATCATGAGCAGTGGCTCTAGTCTCAGCATTCTAATCTCCGTATGTTCTTTGATCGTGGCATGCAGTGGCACAGCGCTTAATTATGTCTGATCAATGCTCAATGTACAAGAGAATTTAGAGTTAAATGTGTTCTGCTGCGGAGTCCAAACCAAATGTTCTACAAGGAACCAACCAACAGTTCCCTGTAACCTAGTACTAATCCAGTTGTGCAGCTAGCAGAACATACTGGTGCTCGAACTTCTGGGGGAATGCTTTGCCCATGAAATGGATCCTTGCGTACTGGACGATGTGAATATAATGTATCTTCTTGTAGAAAGCTGTTGCCTGTTGGAGGTCATGCAACTTAGCTGTAGAAAAAAAGATGGTGTGCAATGAGACCTATCATGTAGTACTCCTACACTGTTACACATCGGCTCCACCACTTGATCAGGACGTGTGACTTGATGATGCCTATTTCTGTTTCCTTGTCTCAGGGGCCCAGCTGTTTCCTTGACATTTCTGGATGTACTGCTGACCTCTGTGGATGGTTTCGTTAGCATTTCCTTCCTCCGTAATAAAATAAGTGTTGTTTTTTAAATCGAAGTTTGATTATTTATTTTATTAAAAAATTAAAAATACAAAAATGATTAAGTCAAACTTAAAATATTTTTAATAATAAATTAGTTCATAATAAAATAAATATTTTTAAAAAAACTTTTTTAAATAAAATAAATAGTTAAAAAAAGTTTGAAAATTTAAAACAAGACTTATTTTTTTAAGACTCCACAGGCACTCTCTGACACCGGAACCAACAAGAATCCGATGTGAGTGAAGGTGAACCATTGGTAAGATTTTCCAATTTTTTTCATCTCCCTGTTTGTCTTTCTGGATGCCTGTGGGCACACTTTCAGAAGGCTTTTACTACTGCGACCTAACCTCTGTTTCATTGCCTGACTGCCTGGGCCACGCCAGTACAATGATGTTGGGTGGGCCAAGGCCTGCGCCGCAATGCAGTGCAAGGATTATTACTGCCAGGACTACGGTTATGTGCAAAGCATTTGAGGATGCCTGGGCCACACACGCTGTAAAACAGCAATGGGCCCCCGAGGTATTGCATGCTTTGCATGTGGGCCGTGAAAGGAGCGAGCTGTTCCTGTGGGCACCTTTTGCATTGCAGATGTGCAGCACTGTAATGAGAAGGGCTGGTAAAGAAGAGCATGGTGCGTGATGCACAAAGTAGTACTCCATGGAGGGCGACGAGGGAGCTGCTGAGCTGCTGGCCGTTGTGGGCCTTGTGGCTCGTTCACCGGTCTGCAGGCTGTAGCAGTTGGCAACCTTGCTGGTGGCTGCAGGCAAATCAGTGCGAGGCGCCCCGATTCCGTCGCGAAGGCATGGTGGTGTGCAAAGCGCGAGGTGGCAGTGGTGCGGTGCAATGCGTGTCCTGCGGGCTGCAGGCCTGTGGTCTTTGAAAATTATGAATGGACACCGCAGGAATACCGCATGCATGGCGCGTTGCAGGCTTTTTGTATGTGGTCACGGAATGGATCTGTTCCTATGGTCATCTTGGTACTCCAGGCTCCGGCAGAAAATGTAAATGGTAAGAAAAATTGCGAACGCGACAAAAATATACGTATAGGTTCTGTATTTTAAAATAAATTTTATGTGAAGATGGTGCTTTTTCTAAAAAAATAATAGCACATCTAAGTACGGAGTATGATTTTTGGTAAAAAATAGTTTAAATTTTCAAGTTTTACATCATTTTCACCTGACATGCACTCACATATGAATGGCAAAATACAACTTGTTCTACATGTTTACTTTTGTTGAAAACAAAAAGACGAGAAACGTGACTTGAGGAAGGGACCCGGGTTTCGTGTGGGGCATTAGGCTGGAGTTTTCTGGATCATATACCCAAGTACAATATGGTTTGCATACAGACATGCTTGCAGGGGATGGGGCCTCGTTGCTTTTGGAGGCCCATGGCATAGAGCCGGCTCGGTAAAGAACAGACAGGCTGTGGGACGAGTAGTCATTCGTTGCGCATTCGAATGGTTGGTGCCTGGTGGAGGACAAAACAGAAGGGGGCTCTCCTCTTTCATTGTACTGCTATGATATGAAAACCCTGATATAATTCATGTTCGTTTGAATTTTGATCATATTCATAGATAGACGATGGTTTCAAAATCCCAACCACCATATATATATATATATGCACTGAACATGAAATTATTCTTACAAGTACAGCAGAAAAAACTGGGATGAGATTGACAGATCACATCAAAATTTGGAGATCGTACAAAAAAGCTTTACTAGTAATATGGAAAACAGGAGATGAAAAGAAAGAAAAAAAATCGTACCGTATAAACACGAAAGATAATGATGGGCCTGGCAAGGCAGCGTGAGGGATGGCCCATCGAGAGGACAAGCAGCGTAGGCCCGGCCAGCCGCAGCAAAGCGAAGCAGACCCGTGACTCCTTGCCCCTCGCTTTTGCGCAGAGGAAGAGGAGCCAGCCAGCGGCAATCAGGCAGGCTACGGCCTGTACGGCCCACAGAGACGCGTCCCGCCTCGACCGTCCGTCCCGCGTCTGGACGGCCCAGATCGCTCCAACCCTCCCCGAGACGGGGCGCTCCGCGACACGCTGGGCCGTACGCTGGACGGCCCCTTCGCGGTCGCCGAGGTGACGACTGATGAAACCTGACATCGCGAGAGGAGAGGTGAGAGAGAGCACGTGTCCGTGCCCTGCTCCTGGGCTGAATGCGTCTCGCTCGCTGCCGAGGCCGCAGCGGCGCCGGCGGGCCGTCCGTTTCTGCTCGCTCTCGGTACGAGTACTTCGCCTACAGCCAGGTGGGCCTTCTTCGCACCCGTATAAAAGTCAGATCGGATCTGATCGGAGGTGTACGTATCTGGGTCCACGCACTCGCAGTTACTCCTCCCGCCTCTCCCTGTACGCGTACGGTGGTGCATGGAGCTCTGTGTCCGCACGACGACGCGGTGGGCACAGTAGCGAGCGCACGTCGCCGTCGAGTCGTCGACACGGCCCGCGACGTGCGTACAGTTCCGTTACTGTAGCGAGAGGGGCGACCTGTCCGCGTCTCGTCTGTCGTCTCTCCACTGGGGGGAGAAGCAAGGGCCAAGGGAGCTCGGTGCTTTGACTTTGACTCGCTAACATTGGCTGCGTTCGGTTCCTGACGCTGCTTACTGTAGTTAATAATATCTACAGTAAAACACAGTTAGTTTTTTTACAGCAGCATCCTACCGCGCAGCCGCGGCACCGGCTACCGAACTTGCAAAGCGAGTTCGTAACGCGTGATCAAAACCCTCTCGTATTTCTACCGTCGATTGCTCTGAAGTTTCGGTGGCAACGCTACTAGCGCTACCACTTGGAGCAGTGCCAGCTGGCGAAGACTTTTTGGTTGTTTCTCGGTCTGGACGGGAGGCACACGGGGGACAGCGACCGGCCAGGCGCGTGCGGTTTGAACGTTCCTCGCTTCTTATCTCTCTTATCTGCTTTGCATGGAGGAGTAATACTATAGTACTAAACGAGCTGGGAACAGCAAATCAGCAACAGATGGGTGGAGTATTAGAGTTAACTTGCGCATTTTCGGCTGAGCAGAGAGCACCATGCTTCTCTCGTTTGTTATAGTTAAGCTTGACATTTGCAGCGAACGCTGTTGTCATGGCATGCCTTATCTTAAACCTCGCTAAGAGAAAGAGAAAGCTATATTTTCTCCGGAATGACAGCATAACCTTGACTCCGTTTCCGTTTTTTTTTTCTTTATCACAATGGGAACTGGGATTAAACCAATTTTTTTTTTCATCAATCCACCCCCCTCCAACCCAACCGAAGAAAGGAACAAGCAAATTCGCCAGGAGGAAAGTAAAACCTAGCAATGCTCGACAAAAAAAAAAAAGGCTACTCCTGTCATTCCAAACCGCACTAAGAAAGGGTCAGACGGAGCAGGACGCGGAAAATGACGTGCTGCTTAGGAGTAGCAGCTGCACAAACGCACCCTCAACCACGGGCACTAGGAAGTAGGAACCACCGGCAGAGACAAAAGGCGGTCGCCATTCTTTCCCTGCTGCCAGACTCCGTGGCCGGGCAATAAGCGTAGGAGTTATAGCCAATCAGGTCAAAGTTAATAACAACATCAAACTCCATCTCCAATGCTAATTTTTAATAATTTTTTCCGTTCCCCCTTGGAAACGGATGCATGTTTTCTTTCGTGGCGGAAACAAAGACGTGTGATGTGTCTGCTCTGATATACTAGGGGATTACAATACCTCGGGCCGTCTTCATTGACAGTTTGTCAGCAGTATACCGTTGTTTCGATAATCTCCATTGAAAATCACTACGCCAGTTTGATAATCCGTGGTGGGAGGAACCAACGAGGCGGCACTAGGTTCAGTACACAGGTGATGACAGGTGTGCTGCTCCAGGAGTCCAGGTCCAACAAGCCTAGCGGTGGCGGAGCTAAACACGTTTGGAGTTAAGCCAAGCCAGCACGCGTACTCGTCCAACCAATCAGGGAGCTACGTACGCGTATAGCACGTACTCACATACGTATCGCAAAAACCGGAGACGTGGCCGCGGTCCGGTCCACGTGTCCGAGTCCCTTTCCGACGTGGCCCTGTCAGCCGAGCTGGAGCCTGGAAACCGGCTCAAGCGACGACTCTCCTCTCCTCTCCTCTCCTCCGTCCAGGGAAGTGAACCCATCGTTGGCGGCCCGGCGACGACGACCGTAGACATCAGCAGCAGCTGAGGAAGAGGAGGAGGAGCGCGGTCAAAGCAAGCCCAGCTAATAAAAAGACGATTTCGTACCAGACCGGGAACGCTAACCACCAATCATCCGAGTTGATTAACGAGTTAACTAATCGTGGGTTCCTTGGATGCAGCAGTGCCGGGCAGGTCTTCGCGTCGGGAGGCGATAAACTAAACAAATACTGGCAGCACTGGCAGGCGGGCGCGCGGGCTCATTATCGGTGCTCATGACCCGGTAATGATGACGGGAACGCTGGGCGCGGGAGCAGGGGACAGGATCGCTGGGTGCTGGCCGCCGCTCTCTCTCTCTCTCCCACCGCAGCCCCATGTGCGCGCGTGTCCGCCAGCCAGACGCAGCGCAGCCACCGGAATAGTTTAGTTAGTCCCCGGGCGGGATTAGGCGCCGGATTAAGATAACCAGCAACACTGACCGAGCGGGCGGTGGAGACGACGATGCCGCCGCTGCTTTGCGAGTGGAGACGGGGGGATTAGTTTAATCGGGCGACGGGGGCAGAGGCGCGTCCGATGCCGCGACAGCGCGCGCTCCCTCGTCCGTCCGTCGAGGCGTCAGGCCGGCCAAGGCCGAGCCACCCCGCGGCAACTTTCGGTTGCTTTCACACCGCAATTATTGATCCCTTTCTCCGCTAAGGATATCCTCCATTTAACAATGGACTAACTAGGACTGGTCATGCCTGCTAATCTCTCTTTCTCCGTTCTCCTCTCTCTCTCCCTTGGCTGCATCATGCGCTGATAACAAAATCGGAGCCCAAGGAGAAGGAAGAAAAGAAAGCAAAGCACGGACGGGCCACGCACCATTGTCGCCTCAGTGCACGTAATTAGCAGAGCTCCCGGGGACCAGAGAGACCCCACCACCAAATCACCTTTCAATACAGTACTAAAACTGGGAATAGGACTCCATCTTATTAGCAAGTTGAGCATGAACAAGCTTCCTCGTTAATGTAACGCCCCGTTTATGTGCCATCAGCGTAGGCAAGCGCGGCTTGCCCTGCCTCGCCTATTATGGGCCAGGATAAAATACTATACTTACCCTCACCGTCCCTTGCGTAACACTTGCGAAACACGCCGTTCTTTGCTTCTCCGGAACGGAAATCCAGTTCCGATCCACCCTTCATATTTTACCGGGTTTCTTTCTTTTTCTTCGCCTGCATCCATCAAAAGGGCTGGAAATCTGGAATTCCATTCAATTCCACCCTCGGGGTAGAAAGGAAAAACGTGTGCGGTGTGAACTACCCCTGTCAATGCCTCGCTGGACGGGAGAAAAGCCAGCGTGACTTTGGATACTGGATCTGGATGGATGGATCCATTTGAGTCGAGGAGATGAAAGCGCGGTGAAAGGGAGTGCGAGTGCTCGTGGAAATTGAACGGACGGGCAGCGCCTCTCGAGTCTTCCCTGTCCATGTCCGCCACCGAGAAATATCTCTCGGTTTTTTCTTCTCTGCAAAAATAGGTATGTCTTGTTTTTTCTCTGCAAAAGAATACTAGTAGCTCTTTTTGTTTCAGCTTCTCAGCTAGCTTGAAAAGCCGAAAAATAAAGTTTTAAAATGCTAGTTTTTAAAATGTTGAAAAGCTAATTTTTACAGAAATAAACTAAAAACTGACTCGCTGAGCACTGTTTTTCAAGTTTTTCGTGTATAAAAAAGCTAAAAATACATTACAAAAGCTAATATCTAAATTTCATCAACCAAATTTTTAATTAGCTATTAACCAGCTTTTCTAAAAACTCAAAATTCCCTCTCAAACAAAAATGCCTAAATATGGACGCATCATAAACTGCGAGGAAGTTACAGTAAACCTAGGAGGGTTTGATCTTCTCTGAAGAAAAGGAAGCAGAAAACGTTGGAATGCTCCACTATCATGGTGCAGGTGTCCAGTCTCCAATGCTCCTGCTGCAGCAAAGCTGCACCCGCCACCCACTGCTCCTCCTCGTCCAACCAGTTGCGCCGCTGTTGCTGCTGCTGCTGCAGGCCGGTCAGACCAGACAGCCTCGCACACGCAAGCACAGGCGCCCCGCCCCGCCCCGCCCCGCGCCGCACCGCTTTCCCTCCCTTTTTCTATCCGCACCCTTTCCTTTCCTCCCCCACAAAAACATTTCCCTCCTCTCTTCGACCGCCGCGCCAAGCCACTCCTCTCTCTTCTCTCTGCCTCCCTCCCTCCCCCTTTCCGCCTGCCTTCGCCCCCTTCTCCCCTCACCTTCTTCGTCTAGGGTTTCCCCCGCCGCCGACACCGCCGCCGACGTCCGATCCGAGGCAGATGCCGCACGCAGCCATGGCGCCGCAGCCGGCGGCCAACTCAGGTACTACGCGCGCGCCCGGATCCGGCCCGCGCTGCTCGGTTTCCCTCGTTTCTCATGCTTCCTCGTGCTGATGTTCGTTCGCGCAGGGGATCCGCTCTACCCGGAGCTATGGCGCGCGTGCGCCGGTCCGCTCGTCACCGTCCCGAGCATCAACGACCTCGTCTTCTACTTCCCTCAGGGGCACATCGAGCAGGTACTTCGCGGCGCTGCCTGCTTCAGCTCCCTTCGTCTCTCTCTCGAGCTTTGGTCTCCTCTGTTTCGGCCAGCAGCTGATTCTAATTTCCTGCTGTTTCTCCTGTTGTCAGGTGGAGGCGTCCATGAACCAGGTCGCCCAGAACCAGATGCGGCTCTACGATCTGCCCTCCAAGCTGCTTTGCCGCGTTATAAACGTCGAGCTCAAGGTTCCCTTCGTCTCCGCGCTTCGCTTTTCCCGGTTTCTGTTGTCCAATTACGTTCTCGCCGGCCCCCCCTTTCTCTGTTTTGTGTGATTTAAGCTCATGTGCTGCGGATTTTGACAGGCGGAGCCGGACACGGACGAAGTCTACGCCCAGATCATGCTCATGCCAGAGCCGGAAGTAAGCCCCTTGCTCCTTTGGAGTTTTAATTTGTAGGATTTAGTCCCCCCTTTTTTTCCTCAACCGAGGAGATGTCCTTATTTGGGCTTGTTGGTTTTATGTATGCAGCAAAGCGAAGCAGCGGCAGCAGACAAGGCGAGTTCTGGGTCCAACGCCACGGCGCCAAGGCCAGCGGTCAGGTCCTTCTGCAAGACTCTCACCGCCTCCGACACCAGCACCCACGGTGGCTTCTCGGTGCTGCGGCGGCACGCGGACGAGTGTCTCCCTCCCCTGGTGCGTGTCTTCTCCTAAACATACGCGTTTTTCTTGGTATTCTCACGGGGCGAGCTCTGTTTCCACCGGATTTGGAGCTGATTGTTGCGTTTTGCACGGCAGGATATGACACAATCGCCTCCCACTCAGGAGCTTGTGGCTAAGGATCTGCACGGCATGGAGTGGCGCTTCCGCCACATCTTTCGCGGTAATTTGGCTTCTTCATCTAGTCTCCTCGCTTTGTTGATCCGAGCAATCTTTAGACTTATGTTGGCTTTGGGACTTGTATATTTATTGCATCATTGTTGGACCTTTCGGGTGTTAATATTTTGCAGATTATTAGCTCAGTCATCTTTTGTTTTGTGATACGTCCGCCTTTCAATTCCTTGAACAGCCTGTTAGTGTACTTAATGTTGGCGATTGTTCAAAATTGTCAGGACAACCTAGGAGACATCTCCTTCAGAGCGGTTGGAGTGTGTTTGTTAGTTCCAAAAGGCTTGTTGCTGGGGATGCTTTCATTTTCCTCAGGTATGTCATTGTTTCCTGCCTACTGAGCATACCAGTTTCCCATCCAGTGCTAAGTTTCTGTTGTGCCCTGCGCAGAGGGGAGAATGGTGAGCTTAGAGTTGGTGTTAGGCGGGCTATGAGACAGCTGTCTAATGTGCCTTCTTCAGTCATATCTAGCCACAGCATGCACCTTGGAGTACTTGCAACTGCGTGGCATGCCATCAACACGAAAAGTATGTTCACGGTGTACTACAAACCAAGGTATGTTGACGTCTGCAGTATCCTGATTTTTGGGATATTCTTGTATGAAACTGTGACCATGAATCCATTTTCAATTTCTCATTAGAGGTACCAAACGTGTCTGATCTCTGAATGTCGATGGTAGGACGAGCCCTTCAGAGTTCATCATACCATATGATCAGTATATGGAGTCACTGAAAAACAACTATTCTATTGGGATGAGATTCAGAATGAGGTTTGAAGGGGAAGAGGCACCAGAACAGAGGTAACTGGAATATTTAGTTTAATGTTCTTGTAGCTTTTTTCCCCAACCAATTATATCTGACATGCCATTATCTTGTATTGTAGGTTTACTGGTACTATAGTCGGTTGTGAAAATCTGGACCCGCTATGGCCTGAATCCAGTTGGAGGTACTTAAAGGTGCGTTGGGATGAACCTTCTACAATCCCACGACCGGATAGGGTATCCCAATGGAAGATAGAGCCTGCTTCCTCATCTCCTGTTAATCCCCTTCCTCTATCTAGTAGTAGAGTCAAAAGACCCAGACAGAATGCTCCTCCACCTTCACCCGAATCATCTGTTCTTTCTAAAGAAGGTAAGTTTATTGTCCCCTCAATTTTCAAGGGTGATGAAAATATGGCTAGGCTAATGCGTTTCAAAACATTTGTTCCATTTGCAGGTGCATCTAGGATTGATGTCGATTCTGCTCAAGCACAACAAAATCAAAACGCGGTCTTGCAAGGTCAAGAGCAGATGACCTTGAGGAACAACCTGACTGAAAGTAATGACTCTAATGCCACTGTTCAGAAGCCTATGCTGTGGTCCCCATCAACCAATGGAAAAAGCCATGCCCTAAATTTTCAGCAGAGATCCTCTACGGATAATTGGATGCAGCTGGGAAGGCGTGAAACTGATTTCAAGGACGGCCATTCCACACCTCAATCTTTTGTAGATTCCCAGGGACTCTTTATGCAGCCATTTAATGACAATCATAACCATCTCAATGGTTTCAACAGCCAATTTAAGGATCAAGGCCCAGCTCATGGCTGTGCTGACCCATACTTTTTAGTGCCTCCACAACATTCCCTTACTGTTGAATCAAGAACACGGATGCGATCGGCAGGCAATGAGTTGCGTTTCTGGAATGACCAGAATGGCATCTATGGTAATGCAAGTGATCCTCAAAATTTCACATTCGGACAAAACCCATCGAGTTGGTTAAGCCGGCCATATGCCCGGGTTGAACAGCCACGACTTGTCAGACCTCATGCATCGGTTGCTCCTTTTGATTTAGAGAAAACTAGAGAAGGTAATGGATTCAAGATTTTCGGGTTCAAAGTTGACACCATCAGTGCATCTCCTGTTCCGTTGAACTCTCCGATGGCTGCAATACATGAGGATGTGGTCCAAACTCAACCCTCAGCATTGATGAATGAAGTGCAACCTGTGCCGACTGAGTGCTTACCTGAGGTATCCGTAAGTACTGCTGGGACAGCAGCTGAGAATGAGAAAAGTGGTCAGCAAGGTCAGCAGAGTTCAAAAGATATTCAAAGCAAATCCCAGGGTTCTTCAACAAGGAGTTGCACAAAGGTATTGTTTCTTTCAACACGTTTGTGGCCACATACTGTTCTAGATTTATGTTACTTCTTTCAGCCATGACAATAATTGGGAAGACATTATCAGGCTACTTGCTCATTTCATATTGAACCAGAATCTGTTTTTGATTTATTCACATAGGGATTTCTGTGCTTTAGGAATTTGTTACTTCTTTGTTCATAAAAAAAGTCATTTATGCCTGACATGCTTGCTGAGACACAGACCCTTTTATGCTTGTTTTTTTCCTCATTTATGTTGTCATTATCAAATAATTGGCAATTTTCGCCTATACTTATTTTAAGGTGTCTGCTGTTATATTTAGTTTCCTATTGTCTTTCAAGGTTCATAAGCAAGGAGTGGCACTTGGCAGATCGGTGGACCTCTCTAAGTTCAATGACTATGATGAGCTTAAGGCAGAGCTTGACAAAATGTTTGAATTTGAGGGTGAATTGGTGTCTGCTAATAAAAACTGGCAGATTGTTTATACAGACAATGAGGGTGATATGATGCTTGTGGGAGATGATCCCTGGGAGTAAGTCTATCTTAGTTATATCTTGATATTATTCACTTGAGCTTTCTTTTCATTACTGACACCAGTTCATTATTTTTTGAGCAGGGAATTCTGCAGCATAGTACGCAAGATCTATATTTACACAAAAGAGGAAGTCCAGAAGATGAACTCAAAATCGACCCTGAGAAAGGAGGAACCTGTAGCAGCTGGTGAAGGATGTGCGGCCTCGAGTGAGTAGGACTGGTCTGCATGTGGCGAGTATTTTAGATAGCTAGGTAAGTGCTCCATGCATATTTTGTTCTTTATAGGGTTGACGAATCCCAAGTTTTAGAAATGTTGAGATGGAAAGAAAGATGATTTTTGCATTTGTAAATTGGCTAGTAACCTGTAAACTATTAGGGCATGTTTGGGTGTTGCTTTTAAAAACCATAGTACTGAAAAACTTTGGTTTTAGAAACTACAGCTAGTAAATACCATAGTATTTAGAAACTGGAGTTTTTTATGGTTTTGAGAAAAACTATGACATGTTTGGGTACTAAAGTTTTTCTCATAGCATTCAACTAAGGGGGAGAGCGGGTGCTGTGAGAACAAAGTTCTTTTTTATATTAGGATCTTTCAACTCCTAAAATCATAGAATATTCTAACTCCACGAAAAGCCAAATAAATTATATACATAGTAACTTCACATCACGTAAATCACATGCTTATATGATTTACCAAGAATATTCTAACTACCTCTAGCCAAATAAATAGACACGGATCTGCAGTACACGCTTTGCGTACATCATGCGCGAGAAGAGAGTGGTGCGCGTCAGAGAGAAAAACAAGGCTCCCGTTTTCTCAGTTTAGAAAAAAGAACTCCAAGGTGGAGTTTTTAAAACTTCAAAAAAACTGTGAGTTTTGATGATACTATGGTTTTAAAAACTATGGAATTAGTTGTATCCAAACACCTTTCTACTTACTAAAACTATAGTATTTTCTAAAACCATGGTTTTCTTCCAAAACTTTGAAAATACTTTGTATCCAAACAGCCCCTTAGCTGTTGATCGAATGACATTTGTTTGCCTTGATTGCACGGAAAGGGACTCATCTTTCAGCTGTTTGCGTAGGTTGTTGGAAGCTTATGATGTATCAGGAGGATCTGCATTGTGCCGGCCTGGTCCCAGCCAAGTTACTCCTGAGATCTATTGCTTGTCTGATGCAGCCTTTGGATTTAGTAGGTAATGTATACTTGCGTATTTGCTTCTCCGCTGTTTGATCTTGGCGGAAAGTTTAAGGGCCAAGATTAATATTATTGTTATTGCCCCGCACCTGATTTGCTCCCTCTCTTCTGATGTAAATATTTATCTATCCGGCCAACCAACGCTTTAGCGGCAGTAGTGGCAGTACCTGTATTAACCAGTTATTCCAGGGTTCAGCTTTTAATTTCTGTAAGCTAGCTCTCTGTAGCATGAGAGGAAATGACAGACGATGGTATATTTGTATCTGATCTTCACCCCGAATGTATTATATAGTGTTGTCTATAGAGTATGTGGCTCATCTGTGATGCGTTGTCTCGTTTGTTAAGCGCCTCGGCTCTGCCGGTGCCATATGTGGCATGCATGATTGGGCAGGAGTGTTCGGTGGGTCCCTTGCTCCCTTATCGTCTCCTGTCATGGGTGATGTAAATGGGAGGCGAGGGGAGGGCTCTTGGACGTGTATGCAATGGCTTCACACTTTTGGGGTGTTTTGTTAATGCAAGGAACTATGGCAGTGCTGGTGTGCTGTTACAGGTAGAGGGAAAGCGAATAGAAACAAAGGAGTGGTGGCTGCGCTTGCGTCCTGTTTCCTCCCACCTTCCCCTTCCAACGAGAAACAGTGGGGTGCCAGGTGCTCTCCCTGGAAAACCTAAAAATTTGTTTGGGTACCCCCATTTGCTAAAAAATAAATGCATCCTTCTATGACTCGTCCACTCGCTTCCAATGTTTCCAATTCTGCGACTACTCCCTTGCTGGTGTTTGTATGGCTATTAGGAGTAGGAGCAATGCATGCATAGTTATCATTCATCTCGCCGTTGATCTACTTTGACCTGTGAATTGCGAAGACTTGTAGAATGCGAGGATAGGAGCCACCTTACCTTTGGATGGGGACGGAGGAGGCTTGGACCAGGTCAGGTCGAGAGAGAAGAGGAGAAACACGTTACCGAAATTAGAGAAAAATCACCTGTGGTTAGACGGTGAAAATTGAGTCTATAACAAATAAACTTTTATGTAAACAACACTTGTGAATCCGAGTAAGAATAAATTTGAGTTGTTGATCTGTTAAATTTAACAGTTTTCAAATAACATCTAACTACATATGATACCGAGAGAATTCGCTTACGCCCAAACTCACGCTGAACTGTGTAACGTGCCTGCAAAGTCACACCGCTCTGTTACGCGCGAGGTCGCTTTCGTGCGTCGCGGTGGAGAACAGGCGCCGGAGGATATGTTCGGGCGAGCGAGCAACAGCAACGAACGAAACAGGCGACAGTGCTGCCGCTGCCGCTACTGTAGATCGTGGTGGTGGCAGGAGCGCCATCACTGGTGACTGCAGCACGCCAGGACTAAGCTTTGACCGTCCGCACCTCCTCTGGACTGGAACAGAATTTCGCATCAATTGCAGGATTGACTGGATCCGATGGACCGGCCGCACCACAACGGGGACGATTCTCCCTGATTCGCATCGCGCTGTCGATGGGAAAAGCGAGCCGGACCGATCATCGCGCGTTGGATGCGGTTACTGGTACCGCGCACGAGCATGCGAGCCCAGCCCACCACGCGCCCCGGAAACTGACGTTGACGACCGAATCTACGCAGGCTGCGCGCCAGTCCAAACGGGTAACGACGAGGCTCCCAGCGTGAGTCGGGGCTGGGGCCCATCCTACAATACCACCAGGGACCCAGTCAGTCCGGTCCATGGCCGATCCTCGTTTTTCCCATGCTACGACGACTAGCTACGAGGACCCGCCCCGGGACCAAGCTACTACTAGGAGTAGAAGCGCTTGGAGCCTTGTAGTACATGGGACGCGACGAAGAGCATGGTCTTCCCTTCCTTTGCGCAATCCAGTGGTCGTCGCCGTCCTCGAGAGGAACACGCTCGTGGACCAGTGTCAGCAGCGTGCGTCTTCGACACGGGCAACTCCCGAGCACAGCGGGACATCGTTCTCACGGAAGGAGGAAAAGAGACGGCACGATTGCAGTCTCATATTGCGTGTCGCTGCTGCGGTGGTCCTCTAGTGGTGCGTGTGATCGCGGATACAGACCATTCAACCAGCAGCTTTGCTTACCAGGGCCATGTTCCATTTCGGACCAGCCATCTGGACCTCCGTAACAACTAATCCTAACGTATACCCAGCCATCACGTGCTGCACGGTCGCTGTTCATTCACACGTGTACGCGGCACGTTGTTCCCTTTTCATCGTGCAACATCGTGGTAATCGCTGTCAGCACTAGTCCTCGTCCATGCTGGAAACAACAAAAAGTCAAAATCACGAAGGCACAACGCGGTTCATGTACAAGGATCAAGCTGCAAATCGATGAAGGCAATCGAGCTGGCGCCGTTGCTCGGGAGCGGGCTATCAGGCGGAGGAAGCGGCGTACTTATATCGACTAATTAACGATCAGGCTCTCTGCTTCAACTTCGGTCAGGACATCGTCCTCAAAGAATGCCTGATGGAGGGCTTTTATGCACGCCCGTGCCTCGCTGTCGTGGACTATCAGCGACATGTTAACCTGCTCAGAGGTGAAAGCATTACAAACTCTGAAACCAAAGCACGCATAAAAAAAAAAGAAGGAAAATATAAATGTGATTCGCAATGATCACTGAAAGTGAGTACCTTTGAAGCACCTTGTGATATCATCTGAACATTGACCCCGTTTTTCCTCAGCACATGGAATGCCTAGATGTTTATTAGCTACCAAGTGTGAGTCTCTTGATTGTGAGCGAGCCAAGGATAGGAATATACCCTCGAAAAGTTGAAATGCACAAGTATTATACCTTTTCTAGTATAAGAGATGACCGTCGCACATTTCCAATGAGTGAAATTATTGCTCTCTGCTGAAGCAAGTGGACGACCGCAATTTTTTCAAGCTCTTCAACTACATTGTCGAGTTCCTAAGAGATGACCAAAAGAGCAAAGAAAGTAACGATCCTCAGATAAGCTGCTTCAGGAACCTAATCCATCAGAAACAGTGTATTGAATTTTCTAGTGGCAATGTCAAGATTATCATCTCATTTTAAAAGCGTTCAGTTACTCCTATATTCATGCGGTGCTAGTTCTCTTTCTGAAGGATATAATTCAGTCAGTACAGAGTCCAGGTATTTTTCTTTTAGCACGTGGACAGAAGCACTTGCCTGCTGAATAAGTTCCCTGCTCCAAATCTTTGATGGATCAAGTGACACAGAAACGCTAACTTCACTAGTAGCCACACAGTCTACAGATATCCCGAGATCTTCAAATATGGAGAAGACCTGCCCAAGCTCATGGATGCATACAAAATAAGAAGAGTGAAATGTGAGCAAACAAAATGTCTTAGTGCTTGACATACCCTTGCCAGAAAACCAAACTGACCAAGCATCCTAGTGCTCGCTATATCCAACATAGTGACATTTGACTTCAGCACTATGCTAGTTAAAACCACCTATTAGTTAAAAAGATGGGGAGAAATCAGTCCTTGAGTCACAGGCTCTGATGTGAGAGTATATCTTAAGTAATACGAGACCTTATCCATCTCTCTCTTTTTAGTAATAAGGGTGCCTGGAGCTTTTGGGTTGTATGAATTCTTGACCCTAACTGGTATATCACCTTCTCTAGCAGGTCTCATGGATTGTGGATGCAAAACCTGCATTTGATCATAATCACAACACATAATAAGGACATAAATGTCCCATTTCTAATATGTAGGTGGAGTAGCTAAAACTGACATGATGAACTAATTGTACAATTGTCAACAGTGACATGTAATGCCACGTCCAACAATACTCTACATAGCCTCAGGAGGAAAGAGGAAAGAGGAAAAGGAGCCATTCATTTATAGTTCTACTTCCAAAGAACAACTGAGCTTTCACTCTATTTTCACATTGAAAACTACTTCTGCAAAAATTGATTTTTGGGAAAAATGATCCACTGTAAACTAACGCTTACCTGGGCACCAAAATAAGCAAGTTCTGCAGCCTCCTCAAACGTTAAATACGGCACAGTCTTTGCATTTGGACAGATATTTGGATCACATGTCAATACACCATCGACATCCTTCCATACCTATATCAGGCAGTAGTATTCTTTAAGAACAGACATATTCTGAGATGTGATAAGTAACTACTTCGTAAAATGCACATGTTGGCTAGTTATTAGCTCTTTAGAAGTATAATCAACAGTTCACACAACTTTTATTCCATCAAGAAAAAAAATTGTTGTTGTTTAATCAGACTAAAAATAGACCTGGATTTCTTTCAATCCCAGGGCTTTAGCAATGGTTGTAGCAGTCAAGTCACTACCACCTCGGCCTAAGGTAGTTACAGCACCTGATTTCCACCCCTGCAGCAATGGCAAACTGCAATGACTAAGTTGCTCCATTAACCCCAAAACAAAAGCTGCCCCAAAAATGAACCCATTTTCTTATGAGATACCTTCCCAAGGAACCCAGTAACAACAGGTATTGCCGGATCCCGTATCCAGTCTCCATGCAATCTCTTCGCAACAGCGGGATAAGTTGCTTCCAAGATATCCGCATTACCAAAATCGTCTGTTGTTATTAAACCAATATCGAATGCATCGTACTGCACAAGAATTATCAGCATAGAATTAATAACCAATATGAGTTCACAATCACATGATTTAAAGTCCAGAAGTTCTACACAGAACTATCGAACTACAGGGATTTGAGGCAGTCTCATTAATTTTATGGGTTCCTGCATCCAATTGAGACAGTGTGGGAAGGAAGCTCAGAGACAACCTGGCCTCAGCTCACACTATTTCCTTCAGATTGTAGCTAACTCTAAGGCATAGAGGGGGTAATACAGTGCTATGTGAAATCCTACACAGAATAGGCATATGCAACTAACAATAGGGTTGATAATTGAAAACAACAAGTGAATTTGCAGTCTTAAATTCAGCGATTAATCAAAATCACAAGGGAGTAATACTATAGCATATCTGTGTAGGCTGGTACTCTTAACCTGCAAAGCACATATTCATTGTACAAATATTTGAAAGATGTACCTGCCGTGCTTTGACACCAATTTTGTTCAAGTAAGCAGCAAAAATCCGTGTGGACATGCATTCACCGAATGAAACAAGGTAGTCTCTGGTCCGAAGCGTCATCTCTTTCATCATTGCGATGCCTTTCAGCAGCTGCTCCAGTTCATCCAGCATGCCTGCAGATTTCGTCAACAAGAAAGGGTAAACTTGTTATATCATGGTATATAATTCCAGAAAAAGAGGCTTCTCAGGTAGGGGGAATTACTTTGTATCACAGACCTCGGCAATCCAAGTTGATCCACCGTCCTGTATTGACAACAAAGAAGTCAACATCAACTAAAATTTCAGAACTGTACAACTTGTAAATCATCCAAAAGGTAGGCATACTTATTATGTAGATCTTTGACCATGTTCCACTCTCTGATTTCAGAAACACGGATAACTCCACACCCAACTGCCTTCTCTCCAGCCTATAAAAGAAGGCCACTCATGCATTCAGCAATACAAAAAACGACAGTTTAAATATCTCTCTAATTTTCAATTATAGAATGCAAGATCAAATCCTGGATAATTGCTCCGTTTTGTTTCAGTTAAGTTTTTAGCCATTGTTATAGTCATTGCTGATGCACCTCTGCAGAAAATCATGTGTACATCAGGAATTTTTTATTTAGCATCTACGAGGCTTAAAATTTCTTGATTATTTGCCAGGAATAGCACTACAACTGTTGACACAGAGAATTATGCAGGCTACAAGGCCGAAAATCAGAAATGACTCCTATTAAGGCATTCAGTTCAGACAGTGAATTGTGTAGGCAAAGCGAACAACACACCACTGATAAAGCCATAAAAGTTTAGAAACAGCTGTAACTGAATTGCAATCAATTTAGAGCAGTATAAATTGCGACTAGTACGAGTAGTAGGAGGTTGGTGGTCTTCCCCATGGCGGAGAGGACAAGGACGGGGCGCTCCTCGGGGAACGCGAGGATGAGGCCCGCCACCTCCTCCATCCTGGCCGCAGTCGACACAGATGACCCCCCGAACTTCATCACCAAGCTCAGCTGATCACCGAGTTCCGCCCCGGCCCCTCGAAGGTCGGGGCCGACGAGCGCGCCGTCCCTGTCATCCCCTTTTATGGCGCGGCAGCAGGTGGTGCCGGCGGCGGCCAATCCGCGGACACCGCGAGCACAATTCCGGGTACCGACGCGAGCTAGTGCTCGATCGCATCTCGCGCTCGACGGAGGTGTCGACGGAACGAGGTCCCGCGCGCGCGGTGCGGCCGCCGATCGCAGTGAGGTCGCCATTGTCCTCCGGCCGGCCGACGCGGAAAAAGGCTAGGAGGACCCCAGTACCTCACTGGAACTGAAAGTGAAGGCGGATTCCCAAATTTACGTAATATAGGCCTCGTGGCGGAAAGTAGGGGAGTTCTTACGAATTTTCCCTTGGAAAAATTGAGTCGGATTGAGGCCAAATGGAGTATGGAGATGTGGAAAACGGTGTTATTGACTACTCCTATACACACTTCAAAATGTTCCTATTCTCAACTAATCGATTATCATTTATCATCTTTCAGAAATCAACAGATTCAACTAGGAGTTCATTCTTGCACAGCATGGCTTAGGATTCGTTCAACAAGCAGGTCAACTAAACATGGATTTCGTCGCATTTCACTTTGCTTGTCTGAACACTAAACTTATCAGGTATACTTGGTACGATAGCAATCGAAAAAAAAAAGAGATTTTGCTGCAACAGGACTGATTCAGCTTACAGACTCCCACTCCTGCTCCATCAAGCCTTATGTAACCATCTGCAACAGTACTGGGCCTAAACGCCATGGCTGGCCCACTAGTGTGGCAGTCCAACCGCCTGGAGGTGTGCTCTCAAGCTACTGCTACAAACCCAAGTTTCAGATACCCTTCAGCTTCGGTCAGAATCAAAGCATTTTGTTATGCGTTTTATTATGCATCAGCTATCAGTCAAATCTTTGCGTCATCTCTGACCAATTAGATGGCATTGACATGCTACGCTTGAAAGCACGGATTTATCAAATATGCTGTCATTACCAGACTGTTTAGCATTCGACACTCTCTTCACGCCTGCTGGTTTTCTTTTCTTTTGCCTTTTCTTCTCTTGTTTTTTGTTTTGTTGTCTTCTTCTGCTTTGTACCTCCTTTATCTTTGGTTCAATAAATTTCTGTAAGTGTTCGCCCCTCCAGTTCTTTCAAAAAAAAAAAAAAAAAAATCTAACAGCACACACAGTTAGATCCACTTTACATTATTACAACTTTATTTCCCTAGATGAGGAGCATCATCTCATCTGAACCTGATCACAGCATCAGTTGGCCCTTCCTCAGTGGCAATCCCATTTTCTGTCCGACTTGCTACTGCAGACCAGCAGATTGCATCAGCGCGCTTTTGATGTCTTTGGGAACAAGGCCAGGACCATCCATGGATCGCCTCTGGACGACATAATCAGATACATATAACATTAGGATTTGACTGAAGGCAACAAAAAGAAATGGTAATGATCTGGTCGCCACACACCTCAGCTCTGAAGATATCCATTCCAAATTTGTCAAAGCTGCTGATGACCCCTTGCTGAACGTCGAGACCAAGTCTGTCTAGGGCCCACACGATGGATGGCAGAATGCCTGGCTTACGGGCGCAGAACATGCGGATATTGACTGCATCCCCTTCTGTCATCCTGACCTCAATCTGAATAAAAAGAAGATATGCATCTCAGTCGGTGTTACACAAATTGTTACTGTTGTATAAATCAATGTAGCATATTCACACATGCTCAGGAAAAAAAAAGTAGACGATGAACTTGTGCAGAGAACTATTACGGGATTGTAAATGCATTCAGTTTAGGAATATTATGCTGAGTATAAAACAGAAATAGATATTATACAAATAAACGCATTCATAATCGAGATCAGACTAACCTTGGCGTTTTCCCCATCAGGGCTAGGGAAAGAGGTTGGACAAATTTCCTCATTGGCATGGCCAGGAAATGTTGGTCCAACAAGTGAGTTAGAACCTGACTCGATCTCATTCTGAAGATCATTGATAGTTCGAATCAGCTCCTTCAGGTACTCAGTTGCATCACCAAGGATAGAAATCTTATCCATCTGTCACAATAGAATTTAACTGCCGATGAGTTAACTGATTACAAATAATAGTTAAACATGATTGTTTATGCTGCTACACAAAAAAGAAAGGGTTATACCACAAATATTGCTGAAATATTGTTATGCTACAGCTTGCTGAGCACACTGATAACTTCAAATATTTCTATATTGTTCAGAAAAACCAAGCTGATGATTGCTGTCTACTGAAGATGGCTCTTTTATTTTCCCCAAGAAACTGACAAAAGTTAACGATAACGTCTTCAGCGTAACTATAAAAAACAGAAAGAAAATTAAATGGAGATCTTTCACTACTTTGGAAGGAACCGATAGATCGGTCGCTTTCACGACGTGATATGCATGGCACTGTGGTCGCATTCATGACGTGTTATGCATGGCACCGTGTTAACCTAGCACCTTTGGATCTGGGCATGTCCAGAAGTAATATGCAATGTCAAGAAGAAACAACATGAAAGGCCTTTAATGAGAACATTTGAAGTGCAATATCATGACCGGAAGTTACCATGATTAGACAGTCAAACAATCATTTGACGAATGGAAATGAAATCCTGACAATTACATAATCGCACAAGGTGGTGTAATAAAAATTATATGAACATGTGAATAGTTTGCCATGGAAAAACAACTTTGGGACATATCAGGGCACTAACAGGCACAAGAGCATAAGCAATATCGAGCGCTATATATAGATCTAAAACTTGATTTTCGGGTTCTAAAAGCATCTAGCACACATGAACCAAAACTTTCATCTAGAAGGGATAGACAATATCTCGTATAGAATTATCCCCAGATAACTCGAATATTGTCGGGATAGTATACTCGGATACTTACGGACTCAGCCTTTACACAAAGGTCAATCCACAAACTACGGCCTACAATCCGTCTATGGCCCATGAAGTTCACATCCAGCAAAAAAAGTCCCGACCTTAGGAGTCAAAATCGTGCAAGCGTCCAAGCCCGACCAACGGAAGGTTGAAGCTAAACGACAGCAAAATTCAGCCCACCAACGACTAGAAGCCAACGCTCTTACCCGATCCTCGAGAGTCGGACACCGCCTTAGCAACCAATCACTGACAATCGTAGAGATTCCCACCAATGTACAGCAAGAGGTAAAGCAACCTTGTCGAGAGATAAAGCGTTCCAGAAGTTGATAAAGCAGCTAAACGATCAGGAAAGCATGATGAAAAAGTATCTTTTGTCCCCCGCAACTGAACAAAAGACGTACTAAGGCCACTGGCCAACTGCATCGGCTGGCGGAGAGGTAGCAGGTTTCGTAGGCGCCAAATTGATGCCTCCGGTTCGATCTCTATAAAAAAAAATACTATGTGACATTAGACGAACATGAGAAGAAGAGAAGCCAAACAAGACAAGACAATATAAGACTAAGTACTAGCCATCTCACTGTAACCACATTCACCCACGCGAGATAGAGTTTTTGGATCGAGCCAAAACCCTTCCGCATTGTAGGTATTCTTGACTTCATACGATTTGATATCTCTCTCGTCTCTGAACATAAAGTATTACGCCTCTCGACGGTTTGAAACAGATTAACTTTCTTTGAGTCCTTTTTTCATATTAAGCTATTCAAATACGATTATATAAATTTTACGTGCCAGTGATCCAAACACCGACAGATACGGAAACAGCGAAACCGTGAAGTAAACAAAGACGCCAAGAGTAAACGGGAGAGGCCGTTCGTTACCTTGGTGATCTTGGGCACCACCGAGCGATCATTGAGCTTCTTACGGCGGCGGCGCTCCACCATGGTGTGCTTTGCCTGCATCCCCTTCTTGTCTGTCCCGCTGCCATCTGCCCCGACTCCTCCCTCGGCTGCTGCCGCTCCAGCGGCATTCTCCAGCGACGCCTCGACACCCATGGACCGCGCGTCCAGGGGTTGATTGATCTCGTCGTCTTCGTTCAACCCCATAGGGACGAATGGAAAAACAGGATGTCACTGGGAAACGGGAACGCCGGGAAGGAGTTGCCGGCCATCCCGTCCGGCCAGATCGCGTCCATCGTCGTCGGCGGCGGCGGCGCTGAGTTGCCCTCGTCCATGGCTCTTCAGTACTCCTCACTCCTCTCCCGTCTGTCTCTTCCTAGCTTTACACGCCTCCACCTACACCAGTGGCGGACCCAGCGATTGAGACTCGGGTATTCCCGGTCAGTCAAGAAAGCAACAAAAAAAATAATAAACAAACTTAACAGAAATATTTGTCTACTGCATTATAATTTAAAGTACAAATTGTTCACATAACCTCAAAGTACTAAAAAAAATTTACAATTTTCTACGCTTCCTCATGGCATGGAAGCGTTTGATAACATCATTATCCTTAACTTTCAGAAAAAAATCACGCTCAATGAATGTAACCATACAATCATTCAAGTATTGATCTCCCATCTTGTTTCTCAATTTGTTCTTCACATAATTCATTGAGGAGAATACTCTCTCAACACTAGCAGTTGCTACTGGAAGAACAAGCACCAATTTCAGAAGCTTGTACACAACATCATGTCTGATATGTTTCTTTGTTTGAACTAGCATAATAGAAAGCTCAGCTAGATTGTGCACT
>BCLF01000009.1:763458-792341 GCA_001602275.1 Zoysia japonica | reverse complement strand
ATTTCAAATCAGGACCACATTTCTTCTTCATTTGGCTCTAGGATCTACATTACAAAAGCATAGACAGAGATAAGAATTAATTTACATTACCACTTATTAAGAAATAAATATGTGGAATACTGGAATTTCTTCTTCATTTGACTTGAAGCTATTTATGTAAAGAAATAACAAATAAAAATTGATTTGCCATTACCTGGAGGCCTGGCACGGAGAACTCCTGTTGGCTGAATGGCTGGGCGACGCTAATGGCCGGCGCCCAGGCTCGGCTCTTCCAAACGTGCAGCGCGCTGAGGCATGATGGAGGCGGCGGCCGGCGGATCTAGACAAGCGGCTGGCTCGACGACGCGCAGGGCGAGGGCGGCGGCTGGCTCGACGACGCGCAGGGCGAGGGCGGCGGCTGGCGAAGGCGGCCAGGCAACTCGGTTGCTTCGCTAGTGTCGATAGGGTCATTGAGCACCACGTGATAACTGAGATGCCAGCTCGATTTGCTACCTGGACATGGGCCTTTGGGCCGTGGGATGGGAAAAAGGTCGCCCTGTAACATATTTGACTCAATTAGATGTAAATTCAATTTAATTTATATTACTAATATATACATATTCATATATAGTTACTTTTTTTTAAAAAAAGCTGGGTATTCCTGGGAATACCCAGCCATCATACGAGGTCCGCCAGTGACCTACACCCACCCTCTACTTCTGTCTGTGCGGTGAAGGCTTCCCTCTTATAGGGCCGGAGAGAGACAAGTGTGCCGCGCGGCGGAGCACGTCTGTTTCGCGGAAAAGCCGCGCGCGGATCAGCAGTTTCTCTGTTGCTCGCGTCTCGAATTTGGGAGGAGGAGGGGAATATGCCGCCGGATTCTGGTTTACTTGCGCTTTGCTTTCTGTAATCGCTTCGTATTTGGCTGTTTGCATAGTCTGAGCCATTTGGTCGGCAAGTACTTATCTAAACAGTTTTTTTTTGAAACTGCTGTACTTATCTAAACAGGTTAGTATTATATACAGTACTAGAAAAAGAAAATCCAACACCATGCACTAGCTTTATTTAGAACTGTGAGGCTCTGAACACATACGTATCACAAATTTTGATTAATGAGATTATCTTTTTTTTGAACACATTCGTAAACGGATTATAACAAATGTAAAGGTGGCGGTCTCAAAAAGCTCGACAAGAAAACATACTCTCTTCGTTGACTTCTAATTTTAACTTTGATCATTTGTTTTATTCAAAATCGACAAAGATGAACTAGCTACAAGATCTAAACTACTGTTTCTAGCTACTGTCGCGGTTACCGTATTTTGAACATCACGTAGTAACTGCTTCAAGAAACGACAATGACATTTGACGACAAATTGAAGCAGATGTAACTACCGAATTTCAAAATACACGACGAGTCAGCTGCAGCGAGTCAGCTGGCGAATGATTCTTCTACCCTCGTTAACACTGCTGTACATGCCGACACAGAGAGAGAAGACAGGAGAGAGATGAGAAAAAACAGTGGAGGGTAGCAAAGGAAATTTCTCAAACAGCTGCGTTGGAAGCAAAGAACGTCATGTAAAACGGAAAATTTGGTTGGCACTAGGACAACAGTATATCTGGACACGTTACACATTATATATATTACTTAGAAAAAGAAAGTCCAACACCGTGCTTACCCTTTATTTATAAGGGTGAGGCTCGAGACACAGACATATCACAACTTTTAACTAATGAGATTATCTGATTTCAAGTACAGTCGAAAATGATTTATAAAAATATAAAGGTGGCGGTCCTGGAAGAAAGCTGACAAGCTAGATAAAGTCTCCATGCCAGACAATTGACAAAGATAAACTAGCTTGTGGATCTGAACTGCCATTTTTTGTTATTATTGCTTTTGTACAGTTACTGTATCTCAAACACCATGTCGTAACCATTTCAATAAATGACAAATAAACATTCGATTACAAATTGAAGCGAGTGTAACTAGTACATATGTAGTTAGCTTCCATAACAAACCTCCTCTGACGATTACATTTTTTAAGTCTAGAAACCAATAGTATAAAGATGGTGTATGCGTCAACAAATTGGAACTATACAATTATAAGTTCCTATTATGTTGTTTCAAGTTAATGTTGATGCTATGCTTACCTTACCTCAAATACCGTAAAGCAAATTATTTTAGAACGACAATAGAGCAGGTATACTTAGGGAAAAAGCTTAGAGAATGGTATGAAAAAAATCGACCTGCCAATCTATGTAGACAACTTTGTGTAATCAACACACGAAGTTTAGTTTTATAGCATCATGAAAAAAACATAATCTGCTCCACAAATTTTCGAGGGTCCACACGTTGGTAAGAATGTTGTGAAGGCTCCCTTCTTATGGGGGCAGGAGAGAAATCGATGCAGAGCAAAAGAGCTGTGTCGTTGTGTTTTGTGTGCGCGCACAACTTGAACATAGCTTTCGTATCACGTTTAAATCTTGGCACAGTTTGGCTCCTTCTTTGCACCTTTCAGAAAGGCCGTAGAGCCAGAGCCAGCGTTAAGTGCATCTGACCACGCTGCAACAAAAATTGTTTCCCTAAATATTTATAATCGAGATCAGACTAACCCAGAACTTTTCCCCATCAGGTCCAGGAAATGAGGCCGGGCAAAGTTCCTCATTGGCATGGCCAGGAAATGAATGCGGTGTAGGCATTGACGGGTGGAAGCGAGCTGATGTTGGTCCAGCAAGTGAAGAGTTAGAAGCTAGCGGTGTAGGCATTGGCATGGCCAGGAAATAAATTGTTCGCTTTGCTTAGTTTTCTTTTTTTTTTTCGAGAAGGAGAGAGTTTATTGATTACATAATGTCGGCAATACACTCTTGTGCAGCCAAATGTCTGAGACACTGGGCTACCTGCCTACGGCAGGCGACTGCACTAACCAAATGCTCGACAAACTGGGCAACTTATGTATGGCAATCGAACGTACTAACCAAATGCTCGACACATTGGGCAACTTGTTTCGTAGTCGACTGTACATCACTGACTGCAAACCAGTTAACAAGATGCCAATCCAGGATTCAATTGTGCCAGATCAAAGGCCATGCTCTGTTTGCTACGCTAGCTCATGCTACACGACTCAGAGGAGCTTGATGAATCTTTGCATCATTTCTGACCGACTCAACGACATGGTACGCTGGGAAGCACGGATTTATCAAATATGCTATGTCATTACCAGACCGTTTAGCATTCGACACACATACCATCACACCACAGTACCAGCGAAAATTTGACAGCACACACAATTAGATCCACTTTACGTTATTACGACTTTATTTTCCCAGATGAGGAGCTTCATCTCATCTGAACACGATCACAACATCAGTTAGCACTTCCTCACCGGCATTCTCCTTTCCGGACTTGCTACTGCAGACTAGCAGAGTGCATCAGTGCGCTCTTAATGTCTTCGGGACCATCCATGGATGGCCTCTAGACGACATAATCCGATACATATAACATTAGGATTCGATTGAATGTAACAGAAAGAGACGATAATGATCTAGTCACTCACAAACCTCTGCTATGAAGATATCCATTACAAACTTGTCAAAGCTGCTGATGAGCCCCCTGCTGAATGTCGAGACCAAGGCTGTTTAGTGCCCACACGGTGGATTGCATAATGCCTGGCTTACGGGCGGTGAACATGCGGATATTGACTGCATCCCCTTCTGTCATCCTGACCTCAATCTGAACAAAAAAGAAGATATACATCTCAGTTGGTGTTGCACAGATCGTTACCGTTGCATAGATCGATGTAGCATGCTCACACATTCTCAGAAAAAAAGAACAGGATGATGAACTTGTGCAGAAAACTATTATGTGCCGTAAACAACATTCAGTTTAGGAATATTATGCTGAGAATAAATCAAAAATAGATATTATACAAATAAATCAGCAGGTAGTACCTAGGTTAACATTCATAATCGAGATCAGACTAACCTTGTACTTTTCCCCATCAGTGCTAGGGAAAGAGGCTGGGCAAATTTCCTCATTGGCATGGCCAGGAAACGTTGGTCCAACAAGTGAGTTAGAAGCAGACCCGATTTCATCTAAAGATCATTGACTGTTCGAATCAGCTCCTTCAAGTACTCAGTTGCATCTCCGAGGATAGAAGTCTTATCCATCTGTCACAAGAGAATTTAACTGCCGATGAGTTAACTGATTACAAGAATAGTTAAACATGATTGTTTGTGCTGCTAAACAAACCAGAAAGGGTTATATCATAAATGGCGCTGAATTGTTATGCTCTCAGCACACCGATAACTTCAAGTGTTTCTATATTGTTCAAAAACCAAGCTGATGACTGCTGTGTACTGAAAATGGCTTTTTCCTCCCAAGAAACCGACAAAGTTAATGATAACACCTTCAGCGTAGCTATAAAAAATAGAAAGGAAATTAAATGGAAATCTTTCACGACGTGTTTTGCAAGACACTGTGTTAACCTAGCACATTTAAATCTAGGCATTTCCAGAAGTTAGTATGTAATGTCAAAAAGAAATAACATGAAAAGTCATTAATAAGAACTCTTTTGTAGCCAAATGCCCGAGACACTAAGCTACCTACGTACAGCAATCAACGACACTAACCAAATGCTCGACACACTTGGCAACCTGTCCACGTGTACGGAAAAATACCAGCCTAGTCCACGTGTGCGGAGGCCTATGTCGGCGTAGTCCATTTCTCTGTAAAGCCGTCCGTTGCTCACCTTTGGGAGACGGATCGGAGAAGCCGTCGGTTTTGTTGCCTTGCTTTGCTTGCGCCCCTGCAGTCATCGTTTGCTTGGGTGTGGCCGTGTGGGTAATCCCTTTTTTTTTTTAATAATGTGTGGGTAGGACACTTAGCAAAGTTGATTTTGTGTGCAGTGCACTAAACAAAAGAAAAACTAGATCTGTACTAGTACATTGAAATTTTTCTATACAGAGCAAGTTGCCATTTTCTGGTTGTCCTGTAGCCAAATCTCTCTCTCTCTCTCTGATGTTACAACAAATAAATCACATCCTGATTTGAACTACGGCGTCAACAAATAAAGGGGGAAGTAAGAATCAATTGGGACCGGGATGCTAGCAAATTACAGATACACATGAGATATAAAATTAAAGGATTTAAGTCACTCAAGCAAAAATCAAACTATCAAGGGCACCATGATATTCACAATTGCAAAGCAGCTAGGCCCCAGAGAACAAACAAGGGTATACACAAAATTCACAATTGCCTGGAAGTGAGGTCGCTGTTGTTTCTCGAGCCACGGCTTACACATTTTACAAAGCTAATTTTAACAACGGATATATGGCTTGCTCATGCACTGCACAAACTCGTTGGACTTCGGACAAGTTCATTGCTGAAACCCAAAGAATGAAGCTCTATTCTGAATTTCTGACATTTGATGATGCTAAGGCCCGGGACTGCTGGGAACCAAAGTTCCCAGTTCTTCAAAATCGGAATGATACACCAAGCACAAGCAACCACAATGAATGCCTAGTGATTATCAGTTGCCAAAGACTCTTGATCTATGTCTGCTCGGGACCCATCCCACAACTGCTGTTCTATGCTCAATTTCCTGAGCTCTGTTAGACCTCTCTCCACTGAAATAGTAAATATCAGAGTGAGGAGAAAACGAAAATGATGGCACCTTGGGCTGAAAAACAACAACTTGATACAGCATTCTTCGCTAGCGTAAATACATCTAAAACAACTTGTTGGTTCCCTACAAAAGTGGGCTTGCTTCCAAGAGCAAAAGTGTCTGATCATTCAGCAAAGCATATTGTTCAAACCGAAATGCACGCTAATCATCAAAGAAGTAAACAGCGATAGTCAAAAATGGTCTGTAATATCAGTAATTGGTATATGAAGCAAGCATCATACCATCTATAGCATCATGCGAGTTTGGAGCCTGTGTGTTACGACCAATCCAAAACTGGAGCCGGTCATCAGCAATATCTTCTTCAATACCATGAGTTTTGGCCCTTCTCCAGAAGTATATAAGCCATGCCTGAAATTGTTGTGATTCCATAAATCATGGGGAAAAAGTGGACGAAGAAGAATTCATATTGCCGAACACTTACCTGTTTAAAGCTAATATCCTCTGCCTCCTCTGCACTAAGGTCTGCAACATGAAGAAATGGTTTCAGTTTTGAATACAGTTAAAGGGGGAATTTTGAGAAAATTCTAGTATTCAAGTAGTAGTCGTAGTACCAAATGCCTCCAAGTATTTAGGTTCACCAGGTAATTTGAAATCTGCAAAGGCAACAACTTGTTCAGTTTCTGAGTGCTCAACCACAACATAGAAATGCCCTTACGAAAAGAAAACATGCCCATGCAATTGCATACGGCATCATATTGCCACATAGTCAGTATTTGTTTCCACAGTACCATGTACTCCTCCGGTTTCAAATTTGTACTAGCCAGTGCTAACAATTTAAAACCGGAAGCAATAATAAGTATTTGTTTCATATGATAGCCATTAACAAGTCTTACAGTTCTTGTGAGAGTATTTGGGAAGAAGATGAATGCAAGTATGTGGAGGGATTTAGATGTTTGAAACATATAGGACTCAACTGCAAAAATAGCAGGTATGCAAACATATATCTTGACTGAGAATTTCACTAATATCCACACAACAAATGTTCTGCCATTGAACATTAAAATAGTTATGTCTATAATTAAGTATGAAAGATCATTTAAACAACTTAAATAAAGTTGTAACCGCAATTGGATAAAGGTAAATGCAGTAACAAATCAAATTATAAGATAAAGAGCAGACCTGATGTGAACTGATGAACTATGCTAGGCCTGCGATGTTGGCCAAGAGCAACTACAACAGCATCTTCCACCTACATGAAAATAACAAGAAATTAGAATGCCACAGAAGGCAGGTAATACATGGTTACATATGGCCTATGGAAGAGAAACTATAAACTGGTAGAAAGTCAAAATCGCCTTGTAATTCACTGACTTGTCTGACTTTTAAAATAGCCTATGTTAAAAAAAATCGATTATTTTGAGATCTTCAAGACGAGGTGGAGGAACAAGAAAGAATGAAAGAAAAGAACAGGCAGTTGTACAATTTTAGGAAAGCTTATGTCTTCTCTCATGTTTTCTATAATGCAAGAGCCAATCACTACGACTGAACAAGTACAAATGCTTTTACAATGTTGCCTTTGAGAAAACTAGAACAACAAGAAGTAAATTAACACCTTCAATGATGAAAGTTCTCTCAATCCCATTTCAACTGAAAGCATGCTCTCTATATTGCCTTCTCCCATTATGTCACTCATTTCTCGCGCAAGCTTATTCCTCCTCTGAGCATCATCCTCACCTGCTTGCATTAAGTTGCATGATTGGTTGGTCATAGGATAGATTATGATCTATAACTCATACTACATTATACAGATACAGACTTACCTTGTTTACTAGGTTCCTCCTTAGCTTTTTGCCCGGCTGAGAGAACAACCTCGAGAGGAAGAGGAGCTAATGATGACCAATGCTCATGCTTTGATACCGCAATCTCAGGACACACTCCTTCAGATAATCAAGAGAAAGGTAAAGCATGAAATATTAGTGCCATTGATGCTTGTGGACTCAACCTATGCATTTATTTTGAGTAGATATGGATCCTTTTGGCTTGCCAAACCCTAAACATGGGCCAAGCAATTTGTGTGCTAGTGCTCACCTCAATAGCCAAGGATTGTTGTGAACATGGCATTAGCATCAGAGAAACAAACTAAAAGTGCAGAGTACTCACACAAATTTACTGAATTAAAAAGCTCTTTCTTTCCGAAGACATCTACAGTTAACTTTTAGTTGATGCATGCCACAATCAAGTCATCTGCGAATGCGTGGCTGCAAGAGCCATAAGGGTGGAAATTCTTTAGAAATTTATATGAACAAAGTGAATCGTGAAGCTAACATCCTTTCAGGAAGAACAATAAATAATGTATCAAAAAATGGAGTTTTTTGCATTAACAATACCACACATGCTCTTTTTATTTTCCAATGTTTGATGGCTGGTAGTAAGTAGAGCAAAGGTTTACAAATATTAGTTCAAAAAGGTCTTATCAAGCAACTTACCATATCGAACAGCTAAACCCCAATACCGCGCAAGCCAGCACCGTTTTAGGACAACCTCCTCCTACATAAAGTTACAAGACAATTAAAACCAAAGCCACTCAACAAAGCAGAATCAAGCAGTAATCAAGCTAACCATTTCTTCTTGGGTTAAGACCATTCTCTGAGTCATGGACCGTAGTGCCTTTGTTTCAGACTCTGCTTCCTTTAGCTGGTCCATTGCTGATGCAACCTCTTCTTTAGCAGACTATTCAAAACACGAAAATTGGGAAGTAGACATACGAGTCAAAAAGAGGCACAACTTATAACACAGATATCCACATTTAGATTCATAAAAAGTATCTTTACCTCAAGTTCTTGCTTTAGTGTTGTTACTTCCCCGTCTTGACCATCCTTTGATTCCCTTGCTCCTTTTAGTGCAGCCTAAGATAAAGGAAAAAAAGCAAAAGAATAAAAAATAGAAGCAAAGGGTTAGCTGTTGATTTAGCTTCCACCTCCCACCATTCACTTCATAACAATCTCAAATATACAAGTATGCAATTTCATATAGCACTCAGGAAATTTTTTAAAAAATAAGTATCTTGCATGAGCATAGTGCATGTTGGGAACACAAAGAAAGGATTGAAGTTCTGAACATAAGCTATCCTCTGTGAACTATGAATGAACTACATTTAAAATCCAACAGTGGAACCATTAGAAATCTAATTTTTGGCTAAACAAATAGTAATACAATATAAAAGATTGGAACGCCAAAACCTTGTAAGTGGAAGACAAGAAAACTAACCTCCCTTTGTTTGAGTGCTGCTTCTTTCCTGCCAGCAGTGAAACACATGTTATAATATGACAAGATTAAGATTTGTGAGACATGAGAGGCCACACATGGAACCAACCTGCTTAAGAGGCGAGCTTCTAATGACACTCCATCTCCAAGAGCGGCTACCTGCATACAAACAACCTATGATATCTGCAACAGAGGTGCATATTGCTTGCAAGCAAGAAGCATAAACAACCAGTTTTCTCCAATATTTCAAACATTCTGTTTCTGTGGTTTAGTTTTTGTAGTAATAAACTCCAAATATATATTACAAATGAGCAGACATATCCCAATTTAGAGCACAGAATAACATTTTTTCAGTAAATCCTTAACTCACTTGTTTCTCAAGCTCCTTGGCTCTAGCTTCTGCTTCCTCGCATCTTTCTTCAGCAAGTCGTAACTGTCAAGCAAGATTAATAAATAATTTACTGACACCCCAAATAAAATGACTACATTTCACAATATAAGGATGATAGTTGTTGTTTCACCTTTTCTAGAACACTCTCATTCTCCTCTTGTAGCATATCAAGCTGTAGGATAGTGGATAGTACTGCATTAGTCTATAAAGGTTTGATATGCACACTCAAACATTCAATGATAATAGTAAGAATTCCTGGTAGGCTGGCGCACAAGTGAACATGAGCTAAAATATACTCCCTCCGTCCCAAATTATAAGTCACTCTGGACTTCTCAAAATTTCCCAAAATATAAGTCTTTCTCACTCTCCAAGACAACCTTTTCTCTTCCCAATACATCTCCACTCTATCTCTCTCCTCGTTTTCAAAACATACCACCTTTTTCACTTTTCTTAATTCCCGTGCCCGGACCCAAAATGACTTATAAAAAGGGATGGCGGGAGTAAGTGAAAATCCTTGTGAAAAGAAGGAACACCTCATCTTGAAGAGTGGATGACTCTCTTTTTAGTCCTGATTCTCTAGAGTTAATAAGCCCTGGATCAAACCTAAATAAGCAAAGGGTCAAAAAGTACATATTTGCCTATTTTCAGTAAGAGAAAAAAGATGTGAAAGAAAATCCAAGCTACAATAAGCGACCAGTAATGTGACAAATGATTAATCTAATTTCCCATGTGACAAAAGCAATGCAGCACCCATCATAACATACAGAAAAGGTGCAATACTATGGTTTTTAAGAAGCATTTCTAGCTTTTATTTTTCTTTTAGCTTAGATGTATCAACCTACTGATCTAATACAATATATATGGGCTAAAAATTTCAGATGAGGGAGTGAGATTTAAGTCACATCAAAATCATTGTTGTACTATACAAGTGGATTCAGAAGCATTGATTCTGCCAGAGTAAAACAATCAAGAACTCTCTGCTGAAACTGTCCATGTGAAACTGTTGTGATTCCACTCCATGAAACAAAGAGTTCCTTATAAACCTTCAGCCTGGAAGCTCTGTAACATGTCTTTGCTATCCTTTTCCAGGTTAATTCATTGCCATAATGCCATATGTTAATGGAAGTTAATGCTACATAGCTACATTGATGCAGTATCTACAAGATAAGTTACACTATGCCCATGGCAAGAGCTGAGTGGCGCAGTAAGTCGGACATAGCAAGAGGTAAGTAATAAAATAAATAATAATAATAACCCATTTGATCCAAAATAGAAGTCGACAGTGATATGGTGTTCAAGATGAGACTTACTACAAGATGATATTTCAAGGCCTAAAAGAATACAGTAGAATTATTTCTTTCGAAGGGTGGTGCAGGAATAATGCATTTTGTAAAGCAGAGGTTAACCTATTTTTGGTGTTCAAGATATCTACCATTTTATGGATATCCGTGGTAATTTAATAGTGTACCTTTTCTGCCGAGTACGATCCGATGGAGGCTCCACAGCCACAGGGGGAATAGGTGACGGAGTTCGCAATGTCGTATTAGTTTTGATTGGTGGCACCACTGTGGTTGTTGTTCGTGACGCAACGGCTGGCCTCCCTGCTGATGTTGAGCGGACGGTGGGCGGTGGTTCTACAATGTTCCGACCTAACTAATGAAAACATATGGAGATCAAATTAGCTGAAGGACCGAGACTAGCAGTTAGCAAATCGAGCAAATCAGGATATATATTATGAGAAAATTCTTATGCCCTGGTCGGCTCTCTTAATCCCCCCCAGGTTCAAATGAGTTAACAAGCATTACTAAATATAGTGTAGGACTTCAGTTTGATCAATTTGGACTAGTACGCTCATAGCAGCAGCCCAAAACATCCGACTCTTAAGCAGAGAAGCAGGCTCGAGCGAGATCCGAAAGCAAAAATACCGCAGGGGAGGGAGATCTCGTAGTGCGGCCGAGCAGGGAGACGCCGTTGCTTCCGTGCGCCGATCGCCCGCCGCCGAGCCTCGCGGGGGGCGGTGGCGGGTGGTCGGCAGCGTAGTCGTCCTCGTCGTCCTCGTCGCCAGCGGCCGCCGCGGCGCTCTGCGACGCCATGACCTGCGCCAGCCTCGCCGCCGCGGCGCGCGCGGCGACGTTCTGCGTGCGGCGCGCGTTGGAGATGCCGGCAGCCGAGGCGACGGAGGAGGTGGAGGAGGAGCGGTGGTGGGACGGGGAGACGCCGCCCGGGGAGGACGAGCCCGTGCTGCTGCCGCTGCGTTGCCGGCCGTAGACCGGGCTCCCAGCCCGTAGACGATCCATGGGGCCGGTCGCCGGCGGGATCTAGGCCGTCGCGCGGCGGTACGGACGGCCGCGGGCGTGGAGATGGCGAGTAGGGAGGAAGTGGGGAAGAGCACCGAGCACGCTCGCAACGCCGGTGGAGTTCAGTTTTTCCGCTGTAAACGGGGCGACGACGGAAGATGAAAGAAAATGATTGGGAATAAGGAAAAGAGAGGGGAGGAAATTGAAAAGCGGAATTCCACTCTGGCTTGCACGCCCCGGAGAAGCGGAGAGCGATGTTCTCGGTGCGTTGCTGGCGCATAACTCATCCCGGGCGCGGGCATGTCACGTGGGAGTGATCTGATGGATGGACAGGATGCCGGATGCAGGAGTGGCCAGGTAGGCGGGCGGTGCAGCGGATTCGCAGGCGATTACGGGAGGCAAAATGCAGGTGGTTGGTTGAGGAATACCCGCTTCATGCTGGTTTGGATCTGCTGATCAATGTTTGGTTGGAGTACTGTTATTACCAATGGTAGTAGTAGTACTGTAGTAGTAGTAATTTGAAGGTGAGGGCGTTAGTGAAAGTTTTTTTAAAAAAACTTCTGCTAGAAGCGCGTGATAAGCAAAGAGATCGTCTGAAGTACTGCACGGTTACTGTCAGGTCAAGTGATCCTTTAGCACGTTTTTGTTTGAGTTAAAGCTTTTGAGCTTTTAGATAGCTAGTTAAAAAGCTGTTCGGTGATATTTAGATGTTGGCTTTTGTAATATACATTTAGCTTTTCTGCACACCAAAAACTTGAAAAGCAATTTTCAGTGATTTTTTTTAGCTTTTATTTATTTTTATAAAAGCTAATTTTTCAACGTTTTAAAAGTGAGCTATTCAGAACATTGTTTATTTTAACTTCTCAGTTTTCAGTTTTTCGAGCCGAAAGAAACAGGCCATTATCCCTCCTACGAGTGATCTGATGGTGACGGATTGTACAGTAAGAGAATCGGTTCCGTGACAACTGTAGATACAAGTGCGATGCGCACAAAGAAAAACATGGAAGAAAATTAACAATGCACAGTTATAGTCGAGAAGTCACAAAGCGGCATACATTTCTGTTTGATATACGCATTTTTCATGGCTCGTTTTTCAATATTCATGTATAGAGAAGCATCACATCACATGGGTTCTAAAAGAATGTGCTTGTTCGTGGAAATTTGTTTATCTATTTCTTGTTAGCTGGTTAAGTAAAATGCAGGCGCTCTTCGTCATCGTATAAATTCAGTTGTCCTGCTATTCTCACACTAGATCAAATCCACTCGCTTAATCTGGTCGTCGTTTTTATCAGTGAGTCAGTGACCAACTGAATCGAGTCGCTTCGCCATCAGCCTCAAAACAAGTAACGCGCCTGACTGATCCGGTTCCAGCAGCTACGTGATCGATCACTTAATTGGCTTTGCATCGCCTCCAGTGAATCCAGCCGACGCCGATGGCGGGCTATGATCGTCAAGACTCAAGGCCACAGCATAAAGCTGCGTGTGAAGAACAGGCAGGTGTAGGTTACACGTCTCGCATCACCATCACTGTCGCCTCCGGTACGTTGACAACGCAATTGAAAATGATCGAGGCCGGCCGGCCGCCGGTCGTTACGTACGCGTGCGTGCTCTTGCGCGCATGGCCACTTGGAGCATGCTCCCACATTCTTCAACTAATCAACTTCTTCCATCACGCCCGCTCTTCCATCACACAACTTGGCGTTGCAGATTCTTCTTTGCTTGCGTTGATCGGCTGGGAATTGAACCAAGGTGAATGCATGGGAGGAAGGGAAGGTGCTGTCGATCTGCAGGTTGGCACCAACGGCGATCGAGGGCAAATACACAGCCAAGCTAGCTAGCCACGTGCGTCCTGTGCAATCTCGCGATCTCGCATATGCTTCCCATATAATCGATCGGCCGTTCCACTAGATCTAAACTAATCATCGCCCACCTAACTTTAACCACCGCCACCCTTTCTTCTCTCTCGATACCCGGGGATCGTCCGGTCGATCTACCAGGAGTAGCTCGGGTATACTCACTTCGGTTTTAAAATATTAACATCGATGATTTTTAACATTAACTTTGATTATTTATTTTATTAAAAAAAATATTTAAATGTGTAAATTTTGTTATTATTTGATTTATTATTAAAACCAAGAAAAGAAGCAGCCCGGAGCAAGAGGCGGTGGTTGGAACGCCCCATCACACGCATGAAATCACATGCACGAGCCTATGAGCATGAGCAATGACGCTACAGAGGCAGCTAGCAGGACCATGCAAGCATGGTCGACGGGGCTCCTTGTCGACCTGCCTCCCTGGCCTGCACGCCATGTTCAGGAGGCTTCACCTCGTCGCCCTGTACAAGAACAGCCACATGCTCTCTCCGCTCTGAACCTCCGTTGGATCCGAAAACGTGCCCTCGAAATGCACAGCACGTTGACGCCCGGCATAAGCTACAAGCACGGTGCGGATGGAATAGCCACCGACAGAAGCCGCTCGGCCGCAACAGTCCACGTACTCTGGCCGACGACAGCGCACCTGTCTGCCCGTGCGGCAAGGACGCATGTCGTCCGAAGGCTCGATTACAGGGCCACCACGTACTAGCTAGTACGTCTTGCTTCACCGAAACGGCAAAAACGAAGTTTGCTGCTGCCATTAATTTGTGCTGCTACACTATTGATTGAACCGAAAGAATTGCTGGCTTTCCATTTCACTTATTTTACCTCCAGTTCAGGAGCAGGAAGTGTACTTACCAGGAAAGGCAGGCAGCTCTACTGTTACAGAACAGTCTGCGGATGGAAAGAATCGACAGTCGGGTGTGCGCGCACCGATGGCCTATGCAGCAACGACAAGCCTACGGGCTAGCCTTTCGGTGACTGGGCCATCGATCTCTCCTGCTACTATATTACTCTACTATGGAGTATTACTGGACTAGAGTATGAGTACAAACTGACCGACTATATAAACCACTCGCATGGAACCACATTTCTTCAGTGTGATGCTTTGGTTGTGAGCTGAGGCTAGCTTCTGAGGACTGTGAAGCAGTGGAGGAGGAGCAAGGGCGATTCAAAGCTTACGTGTATTCAGATCGATCAAGATCATCGAGAGGTAAGGCATGAAGCTCTTGCTGTTCCGGTGCCCTTGCTGCTCATGCTTCTGCTTTCTCAAGGCCAGCAAGGGCCAAGACCAGGGTACAGCAAGTGACAAGAAGGGTAGAAAATTGCAAGGGGGGCTTCGGAAAACAGTGGAGGTGTAGCTGTTTTTTCTTTTCTTTTCCAGTTTCACTGGTTAGCTAATTCCTTCTGTGTTGTTACTATATCACCACTTGATTTGATCAATGTGTGTTGTCCCAGCCCAGATGAATGTACTATGTACTTTCACGTGAAACCAGTCCAGTTCATCAGTCAATGGAAGCAGCGATATGTTGCAAAATTTTCTTTCTATTAGCATTTTTGCTAATCAGTACGCGTGAACAAACAAAGTCACTAGGAAAATTGAAGAACAATAGCAGGTGGACGATAATAGGGACCTGGATTTATCTCTCTCTCTCTGGTGTTAGATGCTGGCACCTGAAGAGAAGTGACACCATGCATGTACTATAGTGTGGTTCAATTCACTTGGGACTTGATTATTCTCGGTTCTCAAGCGATCGATGTATATGAAATGTTAACCTTTTAGTTTTAAATAAAGAGCCAATCTCATACAAAGATGGAGTACATGTGAAAGCTGGGGTGTGCATCTATGAAGTTGTACACTTTTACAAATAACTGAGCTAATTCACTAACCTACAGACTTTAATGTTACAAAGCCAGCATGTCTCTCATCAGTGAGATTGTGAAATTTGGGAAGTACTCTTAGACTGATGATTTGTTATTCTAGCTCCCTGGTAAGGCATTTGTAAAAGCACCACAATATATATAAGGGCATACGCTCTCTCTTCTCTGCCATATTTTTTTTATAGTGGATGTATAAATATCTGGTTGGTAGGGATTAGCTTGCCTTTGTGATTAGGGACCCTTAATTCTCACCATATCTCTAGCATTCACCAACTTTCTAGCTCCCTGTTCTTGCTAGTGAATGATCTATTTCATCAGTACGATGATTGATGCTCAGTTCCTTCCCGAAGGAATAGTAAGCAGACGATATTTTACTACTTCTCTCAACTGCTCATCAATGTTTCAAGTTGTGTTGTAGCATGCAATATATTTAATACCTTAATAACTTAACTAGTGAGTCCGCATCACCAACATCACATAAACTTGTTAAGATTCTCCTCCTTTTACTTTATCCTCATAGATATACTAATAAAATGATAATTCAGGATTACACTGATGGATATTTGTAACAATAAATAAACCATAGTTGGAAATTTGATTCATCTAAGTCAACAAATATGTGGGTCTCAGAAAACTATTCAATATATGCAAACTTTTAGAATAAGGAAATTGATTTGACTTCCAGCTGACCTTTTTAAAGCAATTTTCGTATTGAAAAGCAATCCGAGCACGAATGGACAATTCTCGGGGAATGAAAATTCACAAGGCCTGGCCCGTTCCACTTGACAGCCCAATATACGAAGCTATTTCTATCCCACGAAAGATATCGGGCTAATTATTCATTTTTGTTACTGATGGCCCAATCTGCTTGGAGCATGGGCCGCTGAAGTGCGTGTCGCGACGCTGCAGCCCCAACGGGCCAACTCCACCCGTCCACCACCGCGCCGCTTGCTGCCTCGCCGCCGAAGACCCCACCGCCGCCGCCTGCCCCGTTCGATCCTTCTCGCCGTTTCCTCGCCAAGTCGCCGTGGGGATCTTTGGCCCGGAGGTTCTAAGCGGGTGCGATGGCTGCGCCGAGGAAGGGGACGGCGACGCCTCTGGGCGCTGTCTTCTCGCCGGAGGGGACCCAGAGGGCCGTGGCGAGGGTGGCCGAGGCCATCTCCGATCGCCAAACCGAGCTCGGGCGCCTCCAGGGCTTCGTTGCGGACAACGCCGCCCTTGTCTCCCTTGTCAAAAGGCTCCCCGACGAAGTCTCCCACGAAATCATGGTACGTCCTTGTCTCTATAAACCACTAATCTGTATCTTCTTCTAAAAATACATTGATTAGTTTACTTGCTGCAATTGATTTCTCAATTTTATGATATGCGGTAGGCTTTACACTAAGCAACTTGTAACTGACTACTCGACAGAGCGACTGTTCGGCCACTCATGGCTGATGAATAGTAAGGCTATAAAATTGTAGAGTAGGGTTTAGGAATACTTGATTCTGGAATATGATTGAAGTCATTATGTGAGTGGTATGGAATGCACGGAGCAGAAATAAATGGGTCATAAGTCATATAATTAACAAATTCTCATGTGTGCTTTATCTCCCAACAAGATCTAAAACTACACATCGCAGGTTCCGTTTGGTGGCGCTGCATTTTTTCCAGGACGTTTAATCCACACCAATGAGCTCTTGGTACAGTCTCCAACATAGATTTTTTTTCTTCTTCAAATTTTCAGTCCACATGAACCTATCAATTCATATGTTCGAGTCTTGCGTTTGTCTTAGGTGCTTCTAGGTGAGGGATACTATGCAGAGAGGTCTGCTAAGCAGACAACTGAGATACTGCACAGGAGGGGGCTTGAATTGGAAGCTCAAGTTGAAGCGATGAAGGCAACTATATCTGACCTTGAGGCTGAGGCGAAATTCTTCGAATCTACCGCCACTGAGGCTTCTGTGAGGATCCTTTTCCTTTTATATAATTTTTTTTTAAAAAAAACATGGGCAGTGGCAAATTTATTTTTTACTTGGTATTTTTGTGAGTCATTGATAAAGGGAAAAAAGAGGATCTGGATAGTGAATCATAACTGACCTTTATTGAAGATTTGACATACTGCCTCAACAACAACAACAAAGCCTTTTTGTCCCGAGCAAGTTACAGCCTACGCTAGCACCTGTGGTTCTTTGAAATTGAAAGCTTTATGCTATTGCCAGTCTTGATGCTATGCTAAACCACATCCTTGAAAAGTACTGTACTATTTTTATGTTCTTTATATAATTCAGGGATGGGCTGGCTATACTTAAGGTGTTGAGGTATAACAATTTAGCCTTATAGACATGATATTTTACTGAACTACTTTTATGATTGATCCGTTCACTGTGTTTTGCATCAACATAAGTGAAAAGTATGCTTCTTTTTTTTTTTTTTGCAGCTAAATGAAATTGAATGCTTGGTGATTTTTATCTTGGCAGGAGGGTCTTGTTGAAATTAGGGAGGAATATGATGAAGACATGGAGAGCGATGTAGTGGATTCAGGTAGTCATTTGGAATTTCATTAGTGATGTGCTATAATTGCAAATTTATTTTCTTGTATTTACCTCTTTGAATTCTTATTATATCCCCCCCCCCCTTCTCTTTTCTCCTGTAAGTCCTATTGACATGGTAAAATATTCCTGCTGAGTAATCTTGATTTGGCCAAATTTGTCTATGATATGTCTATATTTTTACTGAGGTTCTGGTTATTTTGTTATTATCTTGGTACTCCAAAGTTCGAAATTTTTGGCCAGAAAATTGGCTATACTACATTGGAATGACTGTCTTTTCTACTTGTCTACTTCAGAGGCTTCAATTTCTGGTGGGGGCATGTCAGATAAAGATAGGGAGCACTCTCAAATCATGGCAAGGTTAGATGAACTTGAAATGGAAGAAAACGAAGCTGGTACTTCTGAAGAAGAAGAAGACGATGATGACCAAGATGATGGTGAAGGTGCTGGAACAAGTGAGGATGGTGAGGAAAATGAGGAATTTGGAGATGTTTTTAGCGACAACAATGTGCAGCTCAGTTCTGGTTTTGGTGATGATAAGAGCCATGGGAATACCCAGGTATTGATCCCAAGTCCATCTACTTGAGATCATGGCAATCTTAATTTCTTCGCCTGATAGTTTTTTATTTAATTGTTTATTTTGATGCTTGGATTAATAGCTTAAGAGTGCACTGAAGAAGACAGGAAGAGAGGAGATGCTGAAAAATGTTTCTCATACACCATCAGCCCACACATCTCACCCAGTATTTCCAGGCCAAGCTTCTGTAAGTTATTTATCCTTTGAGTGCCCTCTCATTTGTTTCTGAATGAAATTTAGGAACCAGTTATTAGTAGATCTTTATATTATCCTCACATAGTGTTTCTTCTTATTTTGCAGATAATAAACTCTGAAGTTCAGGTTCCCAAGAAAGGTTAGTTCTATTCTACTGTTGATGATGGCCAACCTGTAGTATAGTTGGTTTTTGTCACTGATGATGGAAGTGAACTTGATTACCCTGACACCTTGTACTGCTTAAAGTGTGGAGAATCAGCTACCATGCTCATTACGTCCTCATTCTGTTTCTTCTATTGCAGCTGTTTCTTTTCAAGGCGACAAGCATATGGTTAGTTCATCAAAGTCTCCCATGCAACTGGATCCAAAATACTCTGCTCCGGGGCTAAAGGTACTTATGGTTTCACTTCATACTGGATTTCTGCCTGCATGTATTCCATAAAGGATTTCTCGCAATGATTTATACACTAACATTATTGAACATGGAAATGGGGGGTTCTCGCAATGATTTATACACTGTTTTAAAAGGCACTAGGTGTTAGGCTAGTGGGTGGCAACTGAATTTTGACAATATGGATCAAGTAGAGTTCAGACACAAATCATGTATAAAGTGCAGGCACTATGGTCGGATCTAATGTTAAGCATAGGCCTACCTTATTTACCATGTATATTTGGGCTTGGGATGTAGCTGTTATCTGATATTTCAATCATTGTATTTTTTTTATTTGCTTGTGTGAATATTTATGAGTTCAGCTACCTACTTTATCTGCAGGAATCTTCAGACCTTGCTCCACCTCGTGATCGAAAGATATTATCAGCTGGGCAAAAGGTCTCTCGTGTGATCTGTTTGATGTAAATCCTGACCCTTTTAATTCGCACTTGACCTAAGTATATTGACTCTTTCTTTGAGCAGGCCTTTACAGGATCAATTGTTGAGCATGATGACAACCTCTCATCCACTAAGCCTTTAGCCAGCAATTCTTCTGCACAGAAAGTAACTGTTTGCTCCCCACAAACCTTTAATTGATGCAATGGAAATTCACAATGATCCCTCCTCCTCTTACTATTATACTGAATGTTTTGCAGCCTGGTACTTCATCACGGCCTATGTCTAGATTCAAGATGCAGAAAGGAGAGCGGTGAGTCTTTGACTACATATAGCTGGGCCATAGCCACTGAACTGCATATTTTTTACGTTGTGCCTTTTTGTGCTCTTAGATTAGACTGAGTAGTGGCGTCGCACTGTTTTTTGTTGGCTAGATGCTGTTCTGATTGATTGTATGTAATATCATATCTGAGCATTGCCATTTCTAAAATGTTGTCCTCTGTTTGTGATTCGCGCGTGTTGCACTAATATTAATGCTTTGTTGATTTGTAGTACCTGTATGTTTATTTGTCAGGAAAACTGCATGAAGGCCAAAGACCACTGTCACGCCTCATAAACACCATGAAATTAAACAATCAAAGAGCTTGTTATTCACCAATCAATCGATTACAAATTAAGTGCTACTCTTGGGTTCCTACTCGTGGTGTAATAACAAAGTGCCATGACATGGTCAGTAGTATCTACTGGCAATGATAGTCGAGCAGGCTGCTCGGCAGGTGCCTCTTCTCCTCCTTCCCTGACGAGAGCCGGCGACGAGCGCCAGATGTTGTCTCTTACGTATTTCACCAGCAGGGACGGAGGAAGAACCTGCCCTCGGCAAGTCAGCTCCACCTGTCGTCATTCCAGCAGTAATCGGTACAATTGAATTGGGTTAATGATAAATGTTGATCTCATGAAACCACATCATTTGAAAATAAAAACTGCAATTAGTCAAGCTTTCCATAATGTAGGAAGCAACAAATATGTTTTCTCTGCTTTATTAAACTGCGTAAGCACTGGCTAGCTTAGCTTCACATAAGCATGATGGCATGCGGATGCATGCAGTCCTGCACAGATGGAGGAAGCAGCTACCTTGTGCACAAACAAGCTAGGTGTCTAGCTGACGTTGATTTTATGGGTTCACGCATTTGTGTTGCATGTCGCCTTCCGTCGACCACCAGTTGCCTTTGTCGTGCAGGCATCTATCTATCGGTATATTTCCCCTCATCAGTATGCAACCTCTTCGCACGGCGCCACGCCGGCTCATCATGGCCTTCCGTAGAAACTACTTAAACCTAGCAGCTAGGCATGCAAATGGCATTGTGTCTAATATATAACTATGGATTTATTATACGAATATATATACTCCCTCCGTTTTAAAATATAAGCATTTTTAGATTTAGTAAAAGCTAAATTTTTATTATTTTGATCACTAATAATATATAATTGATAATTTTTTATCATATAAAAAATATGTTTTTTGAATTCATCATTAAATAAACTTTCATAAACATTATATTTTTATATTAAATATTATGTAATTTATTAGATATTATTGATAAAAATTAAAAGATTTTAACTTTATTTAAATCTAAAAATCTTTATATTTTAAATCGGAGGTAGTACAGTAAAGTATATATATAAATAATGCAACATAATCAACTACGACCATTGATTACGCCAGAAGCTAGCTTATTTTAACCTGCAACAGATCACTATTTGCTTGCTACTCATGGATGTACGTATACACATTGCACATGCATTTACATATATATGCATGCGTATCTATAAGCAGCACAATATACTTCGGCGTGCAGAAAGACCAATGACTGGCGCGCACGGGAGTACGTGACCACCACGCAGTAGCTGCCGGTGACGTATCAGATGAACAGTGGCGACAATTTAGTCAGACGATGGATTACCAAGCAGTTGCTGTGTCATATTGACCGTAGTCCATACCTCCTTTTTTTTTTTTTGCCCCCAACAATTTATATAACGGCAAGTGCAAAGCTGTGAGCAGGGGCGGATCCAGGGGTGCACCCCCTTGTGCCTAGATTATCTTTTAATCTTGAGTATTAGGCTGTATAAATTATATGAAAAGAAGCTTATTAAAATGTTTAGTATGGGATTAGCACTCCTCGAAGTCAAATTTTAGATCCGCCCCTGGCTGTGATAACAGACCGACTACCTGTACCTACTGCGACCTAGTATAGTCGTATACTGTATATACACGTCTGTATCATAGTATAGTGCTTCAGTGTGGTGCGGCTGCTAATAAAAGGCAGCCACCGTAGCTCGTCGGATCCACTTGTCACCGGGAAGGGAGAGAGACGTAGCACTACCGTGACGTATATATGTCGTATACATACTAGAGCTCGATCGAGTGCATACGGAAGCATGACGATCTGATGACGCGAGGCGCCTCTCGCCACGCCGTCGCCATACACGATAGATCGATCGATCCTCGTCCCTGCAACAAACACAACATGCCTGCCACCACCAAGCTAGCTCGCTGCCTATCCCACTAGCACTCAAAACGGTTTTAAAAAAAAGGAAAAAGAAAAAACGGCACGGGAACAATCGAAATTATATGAAATGATGATGGTTCTTTCGTCTAAAAATATATCCAAAAAAAAGAGAGGAAAATTCAACTTGGCTCGTATGCATGATTTTTTTATAGAGATGCACGACATGCGTATACGTGACTTGATTGCACATGGTCACGCCTGCATGCATGCCCTCATGCTCCTGCAACGTGCTGCGTCATGCACGCACGACGAACCGGATTCTGCTAACCTGTCTTCTAAATAAGATGAGGAACCGCGGCCAATTAGCTAGCTAGCTAGTTCACTCGTTGCTGTCAGATCATGCAATACTACAGTTACGAGTAGACCAACATAAAGGCCAGCAGATCGATCGATCGCGCCAAGTGTGCTTCGATACCAGACGATTAATAGCCGATTTAATAATATGATAAGTATGTGTTGAAAGTGATTTGGATCGATCGGGGTACACGAGTGGTTGACAAGTTATCGTCATCGATCGGAACCGCATTTTGGAGACAGTTTAATTTGTACGAGCTAGTCTCTACAACAATTGACAGTTCAACAGTTAGCTTCGTTGATTAATAGAAATAATAGGCGCACCTACCAATCATATTTGAGCAATAATCAAAATGATTTAGCTATATACACGTTGGGCAGTGTAAATTTATATACTAACTAATGTTAATAATTAAAAACCAAAGGGATTCTCGTATTATTATTTTTCCGGTACTCCCTGTTTGAATCAATGTCTGATTGTTTCAAGATTCATTCTTAATCCCCTGAAACTCTAGGATATATTGTATGCTAGCTCATGCTTCTACACACAAATGACACATCGATTATCATATATTAATGATCTAGTTCGTGCTTCTAAACAAAAGTCAGTTGTTCAAAAGGAAGAAGGAAAATATGGTCATCGTTTGGACATATACGAGTTAATTACTGTAGAAGTCTATAAGTGGAAATGTGGAGGATTTTGCCGAATATACTGAATTGCATTGTATGCGGAGGGAAAGATCTTTCCGTCTTCATCAAACCAAGGGAGTAGGGACAAATTTCAGGGGTCGTTTGAGCTATAGAAAACAGTAGGCGACTAAGCTATTATAGCCCAACTCGTATATTCCGTCTATTTTTGATAATAAATTATTATCATGGAAGCAATAATTTTAGTTTAGTTTGAACTAAATTATTGTTCTAATGAGAAAAAACTTAAAACGGAGGAAGTTCAATTTAATGACCTTATACACAGAGACTTGCTTTGTCTAGTACCAAACGAAATCCCGACTTAGCTACGTGTTACGCTTAATTAGGTACAATGTTTCTTTCATGCATTTTAGCTTGAAGTGCAAACACGATTCGAGTGTGTAGCACTGTTCACTATTGATAGCCGACATAGTACTCTTGCGCCTACCGGCTGTTCGTCCAGCCGCTTAGTTTCATTGTTATTAGATTCGAGAGAATAAAATCAATGAGATCTTGACTATGGGCATGCTCAAGATTTGGGGAATGAACGGTCGTAGTAGATTCGAAGAGTACCTGGTGAGGTCTTGCTAGCCCTAGCTTGTCAGCCAAGTACTTCATCACCAACTCCACTTTCATGTTGCTATCTCTGTGGAAATAATAGTTTGGATGAATATTGTGCACATATATGCGTGACCCATCAATTCACAATGGTTACCACAAAATGAAAAGGTTCTTTGATGTGTACGACTTCCACATGTATAGCTCCTGACCTATCTAGACACTGAAAGACTAGCAACTAGATAGCTACATAGCTCTTTCAGACACTAATATTAACAAAACATTGAGAGCTACGGAGACACGTGTGTAAAAATGAAATGCATTGTGCTTTCTCTTTAGATAATGTGCTATGCATTTTACCCATTGGAATGTCCAAGGGAACATTTGTGGTGACTAATTTTATATGTAGAAACTAAAATAATAGGGAGTTTCTACTTTCTCAATCGGTTAAAAATTGGGGTACTTACATTAAATCGCTCATAGCTCTTACATCTAGATCGAACAACTAACGACTTATATTTTTTTTATAGGCAACACATTTATAATTTTTCTCTAGTCAATACATAGTCCTATAGAATAAAATGAAACAAACGATCGAAGGATCGGAGGTCGAGGGCATTGATTGAATAGAATGTCAACTCTTTTTTAAGCTGTAGTTTCAAACTGATTTATTTGATTAGCTTTGAATCAAGCAGATATTAAAGTGAACAACAAACTGTCACAAAAGTTGACTTGGGAGGAAAGCTCTTAACCTAAAATGACAAAGTTAAGAGGACAGATAATTACTTGATTCTTAAGTAGCTCTTCGGTATCTGAGGTAAAATGGGTTCTCTACATCTGCAAGGATGAAACAAGAGCTTTTTTAGATAATGAAATAGAAGATCCCAGCCTACATCCCCAAGGGGATTTACACAGCCGTAGCATGAAATTAACAAGAGTAGTAAACACAAAGAATCTTAATAACCTCAAGATATTGGCTTAGTGTTGTTATCAGATGCATTAAGCTACAACAGACATATGACCAACCATAAGAATATATTTGTGTATATGCATTTAAAGTCGTCGAGTTCCCAAAAAACTTACTGGTTGGGAGCTGCCTGCAGAGTCAGCCAAAGCCAAGTCGCGTCCGCTCGTCGCGGCGGGCTAATGACTCTCACTGCATCGCCGGAGTTCTTGAACGGAGGCATAAACGGCAAGAACGGCGCAGACAAGGAGGACCTGCTTGCCTCTGTCGGGCGATACCGGCCGTGGCCGTACTGGTAGCTCCTAAGAGGCAGCGGGAACAGCGGTGGCCTCATCCTCGCGTGCTGTTTGTCGTAGCCGCAGGAGAACAAGTCCAGCTCCACAGGAGAAGGCGATGGATCCGTACCGTTGTTGTCGCCAGAGGAGGAGGCGGAGGACGACGCCGCCGCGGCGAGGCCCAGCTGGAGCCAGTTTCCACCAGCTCCTGCCTCGTCAACGCCGACATGAGAGCTCGTTCTGGCAGCCGCGGCCGGCTCGTCATCGACCATGGTTAGCTGGAGAAGGGATCTTGACGACTTGCGATTATCCTGCTGTCTGGATGCCTCCAACTGGGTGGTGATGCCGACGCAGTACTGGCTGGGGTAGCACGATTTGCTGTTCATGCCGTCATGATGCAACATGTTCCTAGTTGGGACCATGGCGGCGGCGAGAACGTGCTGTTGGCTGACCTTGACGGTGCGGTATGTCTCGTGTCTCGATCAATCGATTGATCGGCCTCTGCCTGCAACGGCTCGTTGATCGTGTGGGGCGCCTCATGTCCCAATCCTCTCCACCGCCATGGCCGTGCTAGTAGCTAGATGAGTGCAGAAAAAGCTAGCTAGCTATTTCTGTATGCATGCAAGCTGGATCATCAATAAGAGATCGATGCATATATACATATATTTGGTGGAGTAAGGAAAGAAGATGAATCAAGAGACTACCTAGTTGGACTGATTTGAGAGGAAGGACGGAGGAGGAAGAGCCGCCTGGAGCAAGAGAGAGAGAGGGTTCTGAATCCTTTCTGCTACTGGGAGCAAAGGAGAGCTAGAGGACTAGGAGATGAGGATGAGAACTGATGGGGGCCTCACTTTCCCTTTGGTCCCGAGCTAGGACTAGGAGGAGGCTTGTGGCCAAGAGATGAAATAGTTGCAAGAGAGAGGCCAGATGGGAGACAAATCTAAAGAAAACGATGTATCCAACCTTGACATCAATAGCTGTCAGTACTTTGTTCGCAATGTTTATGCTTGCTTCTTGATCCTCCTTCGCGTTTTGTAAGGATATATATCCAAATCCAACACACACACACACAGTTAAACCATTTTAACGTACACAGTTGATCATTAAAATACTAACCTCCGTTTACAAATACTTGTCAGTTTTGACTTTTTTACAAATTTTTTGACCGCTCGTCCATTCTTCTAATACCATAAACCACCATTCATTTTCGTACGATCAGTAGTCTAAAGGCTTATAAAATTGGCCATACGCATCCAAGAAGTCATCTTTATTTTAGAATATACGCAATGTATTGTGTTAATATAGAATGAGTAAATAGTACACTACTTTAATATTTCTCTTTCAAAAAAATATTATCTTAATAATTTGCTAATCATCTTGTTGTAGAATCTAGAAGATGTGGCATGTTGGATGATGGAGGCTAGGAAACTACTTTTGCTGCTACGCAAACAACAAGCACAAGCCATAGCTTAGGCTTCAGGGAGGAGAGGAGTATGCCAGAAAAAAACGGTGGGAGAGATGGGAGAAAGTGAAGTATGTTCCACGTTGAGGTGACAGCATGGCAGTCACTACTTTCCATACCATGTATCTTTATAGTCCAGGTGTACCTTTTCACCATCCTTAAGCAACTGCATCTTCCCCCTCTAATTTCTTAAGATGTACTAATAATTAAACAGACCTGCTTATTAATTGACTTGAAAAGCTGAAATAATGAGTGACATTGAGAGGATTAGCAGGTACCTTTCTGTGGAGGATACGTTGTTATTATTTATCCTGTTAAGCTAAGACACTTGCATGTCCTTGTTACTGAGATCAGCTTCTCACTTTGCAAGATTTCAAGTCTGATGAGAAAAAATAATTTTCTGATATAAAGCGTGTTCATAACATTTGGTAATATCCATCCATTCGCATCGTCTGTCGTAAAAGGGAGATTGAATATACATGGAAGATAAATAATGAATTAATTGATAAATGATAAAAAACGGAACAAGACTGAGAGATTAAATGTAGATTGCTTAACTATAGCGCACATAATAAAAGATAGCAACAATAATCAATAGATTTCTAATACGCTGCCAGTAAATTGTCTGTGAAAAGAAAATTCTTCATTTGATACATATGACTGCACTCACATTTAACTTTCATTATAATTAAAAACGAATCTAAGGCTTCCAATAATATTTTGCTAATGAGTAAAAATTTGTACAGTTACAGAAATAATGGGATGACATCACTACAGTTAATTCTGTCTCCTCGATCATCTCATATATTCTATAGTTGACTATATATTTATCTGTCAATATAAAAGCATACATGATCTGTAGCATGAAACTACCACAACTTGCAGCGTATAGTAAATGATCAACACAGCAGGCTAGCAGCTGGGTACTTCCGTACTTGGCTGTCAATTATTGCAGGTGAGGCTATCACGTAACGCAGAATCGAGAAAAATATTATTATGTCTGCTAAAGCAGGATCATGAGGGAGTGCTGCATGCATGCATTGGCCATCTCTCTAGAAATAGTGTACCAGCTTCGTGCATGGTTCATGACGAGGACAAACTAATCCCAAAAATATATGGTTCTAGTTCTAGGCAACGACCATAGCTGCAAAAGCTCGCTAATTAAATTACCACATGAACAGAAAACAAACGTCTAAGATCAATGACAACTGCACCTGGAGTCACTATAATCACAAGTTGCAAGATACATTCTCCAATCATGTGGCATCAACATTGGCTTCACGTCTTGTACACGGTTTGCCATTGCAGAATATGATATGACGTATCAATTCAACCAGGAAATGTGCAGCTGTTGCTTTGCTCGCTGTGTTTCATCCTCAATACTCATTACCATTATTGAACAATGCATTGAGCACTGTTTTCATTGGGACAGCACAATGTCGACAAGGAAGTTGCCTCTAAGATAAAGTAAGCTCAGTCGCATTCAGGGACAAGCGGCAAAATATCATTATCTATGATCAGTGCTGTCATGGATCCATTCTATGCATGATAATGTATGTTTGCCTCCAGTAATGCAGTAATCCCTTGTTTTCACCAAATCATTTCAATTAATAGATGTAGCATATGAATATTGGTAATTTTCTTTAGATCACTGATGTCCCATTTAGAGGACACAAGGCTGCCATATTTATTATTTTTATAATAAAAAGTTATCTTGGCCACAATATTGATCAATAAGCCACCACAAAAGGAAATGAAAGAAAAAATCTAGTCCTTAACCCTAAATCGACTTCTTGTTTTGGTCCAGAAACAACTAGCAAATGTATTTTTCTGCGCTGATTATAAAATCTTATAGAATGGCAACAATGGATTAAGTGGCAATTATTATGCCAAGCTATCATATAGATATTCTGAATAAGTGCTAGTCACTACACCTGCAGTTTTAAATAATTCATGCTCTTTGTCTTCATGCATAGATGTTTTGATCTAAATAAATCTATAAAGAGAAAAATTGTCTGTCAACATGCTAGTGCTCAAACAATACTGAACGCTCCTCAGTAAATTACGATAAAAGGCTGTGAATTGAGTACTAGAATTGAACACCTTTTGTATAGATCAACGTCTGTGTCTCTAATTATTAAGAATCCAAAACTGATCGTACAATTGACCTTTGGCTCAGAAGCAAATACAAATTCCTCTGCAGTCAGCATATGACAGTACTTCAAAATTAATTTTAGGTGTCATGTTTTGTTCCCTGAGATGCACTGCTTGATTAATGTTGCCCAGATAAATATGTAGATGAGCTTTGGAATTTTGGACATGCTCACATGCATGATACTCTGTCCAAGTACAGTCCCAACTTTTTCAGTTGAATTATCTGAAAATGACACTGACCAATCACGTATCGAAAGCGCGGCAGGGGCAGTTCAAATGTCTCTATGAGTAACCACCTATCCCGAGAGAACAAGTCCCTCTCTTATGGGATGTTTTGTGTACATTAATGCAAATTCATGAATGCCTTAGTTCAAATGTCTCTATGAGTAACCACCTATCCCGAGAGAACAAGTCCCTCTCTTATGGGAAAGTTTTGTGTACATTAATGCAAATTCATGAATGCCTTAGTTTTTGTCCCATTTACCC
>BCLF01000009.1:719639-763427 GCA_001602275.1 Zoysia japonica | reverse complement strand
CCCCCCCCCCCCCCCCCCCCCCACACACACACACACACACCAAGTGTATGCAGTACCACACTGGTAAATGCGCGCATGCACAAACAATTCTGGATTCCAGTTTATAAAGTGAGCAAGACAGAATCAAGAAATTGTGTCGACGATCAATCAATCAGTCGAGGTTGGAAGAGAAGACACATACTCTACACTTTTTCTTTGATATGTTTCCTTTATCTGGCACCTCATGATGGCAATCAAGAGTACTTGAGCACGAGAGCTAGCCACTGATCTGCAGTACTGCATTACTGTTTGGGTTCCTACGGATTGCCACTCCGAAATTTTGCATGGAAGTTCAAAGATTAGATTTCACTCTCTTATGGTGCAGGCTGACTGGCTGAGCCTGCAGGCTCTTGACCAGTCCACAATCCTGCATGCCTATAAAGCAAGCAAGCAAGCGCGCATACAGTAACACTTAAAAGCCCTCAATCTTCTCTCTCATCTCTCTTTCTCTCTCGGACTCTCCCTCTCTCTCTCCTCTCTCCAATGTGGCAAGTGAGGAGGAAAGATTGTGCATGACAAGATGTCTGGATTGGGGGAGGTCAGAGTTTTGATCATAGTTTCTTGTGATATGTAAAGGAAGATCTTGTGGACCATGCACATCACACATGCATGCATGCAAAGGCTGGATGCAGCGGCAAGCCTGCAACCATGCACTCATGCCATGGAAAGACACATCACTGAATCTTTGTGAACAACCTCAAAACCATTAAACCAACAAGGGATCCTCTGTGTTTCAGTGTCGCCTTTAGTTTGTTTTCTACTTTGTTTTGTCTCTAGCTGTCTCTGAAAAAAGGGTTTTGCAGTAGTGCTCACTGCTGGCTACCCGCAGTAGCCAGGCCACAATCTATAATGGCAGGAACAGCCTTCAGGCTTCAGGCTTAGGAGGGTATCTTGCTGTTCATGTGCAGTCTCTTTTTACTGTTTTTGTATGCTTCTTTGATAGGCTAGGGTAGGATGTTACCATCACTCATAAAGCTAGTACTCATGGTACATCGGTACTGCATATGCATGCATGCACGTCTCTGAAAAGGAATCAATAAACTGGCATGCATGTAAAAAGCATATGCACGCACACGTATGTGCACAACAACTATTAACCTCTGTAACTCCCATATATGAATAAAAAAATAACTTCTTTGAGTTTTAAAGCCCCTTTGCCTCCTGGCTTGCAGACCAGGAGACCGGCCAATAGCATCTTAAGCTTAGTAGCATTGATCAGGAAACGCTGCTCGGAATAGCACAAATCAAGGGAATTCTTGGTTTAAGATAAACTTGCGATGCTAGTAGTAGAATAAAGTCAGTAGGAGACATCAAAGGAGTTAAGGACCAGGAATCACCTGTTTCAAGCCTCAAGAGTCTGACAATTCAAGCTTCCATCATCTCGCAGTCATTTCTAGTCCCTAGACAAGTTCAATTTGTAGCAGCTGTCGATACATCTCCGCATGCACTTGCTGCTTTCCTCCTGTTAAGAGTTTTGTTTCGGAATCCAGTTTTTCCATTGCCCATATATAGTACAGCATATACTCTGAATCCCTGATGTACCAAAGCGAGAGAATCCAGAAAGCTTTATAAAAAGAACCACATATCACAGACCTCTCACCCCGTCAAGGCAAAGTGCAAATATCCATCCACCCGCATACATTGTTTTGTACTGCTGCAGGCTGCTGTTTGACTAGACAGAGAGATATAGAGCTCTTTTATGCCATGCAAAGCAGAGCAGTACATTGCATCAGGCATTTTGCATCATAACAGGCACGACCAAGCACTCCACTCCCTGCTCTGGCCCCAAGACATGCTGCAGCCACAATCTATATCAATTTTTTTTTTCCTTTCGAATTTTTTTTTTCTTTTGCTCTCTGTGATGTTGCTAACAACCAAGGCATACCAAGACAAAACAGAATCACCTTGAACCTCATGCTTAGCAGCATTGCACAACACCTCCCTTTTCTGTCTTCTGATATATTTTTTTTTCCTTAAGGAAACATTTGGTGAGTATGTCCTGCCTTCTGGTGAAAACAATAACATTTCAGTGTTGGTCTGACCCACCCTGTGTTTAAACCTGCTGATATCAGCCTCTTCACATCCATGTTCAGTCCAGGGCCCAAGGCCCGCCAGTATTTGTTATTTTGAAAGGAAGGAGCAAGTTCCTTTGATGGCCAAGAAAACTACAGCATTATCATGTCCTTCCAGGAAAGCATACTAAATGATGGCACCTGGTTGGTCTTTGCGAGTTTGATGAGAACATTCAGTCAGATAAATCAACACCACATACTCCTTACCAGAAGATACAATTACCAAGATGGCAAAGCACTGAAGATATTCAAGACTCAAATTCTGCTGCTTTTGCATTTTTACACAAAAGGTTATCAGTACCACTTGGTCACATAAACTAAATTCCACCGAAGTCTAATATACTCGAAACAACCAGATAAAAATACTGGCATATATCTACATGTTTCAGGCGCATCTCAGTGACTATAGTTGTAAACAGGAAAAATTCTTTTAAGAATTTGACAAAATAGTATCTATCTGTGTATTATGTTTTGAACTATGGTGGATGATACATACTGTACATAGTCTAAATTGCTTCAGAAACAAAAGGACACGAGCAAGGTGCCCTGACGTGCACAGAAGGGCTAAACAGAGAAATATGATGCGCTGCTAGGATGACCAAGTAAACCTAACACAGCAGCAGCATATTTGTTCGTTCGTCATTATTCACTCAATCTTCTTCAATTTCTCGACAGCCGGGGTCTTTTCTTGCTCAACGGGGAAGTATTTGATACCCACTAGATCGCCAACTTTGCTGATAACCTACAAAAAAGGTATAAACTTTAGTTATATAGCTTGCCTTGCAATCAGTACAGCAACTGAATGTGCTGTTGCATTTAACCAAACTAGTTAGTAGCAAAGATAAGGTCTACCTCCAATCCTTTAATGAGATCCTCCCTGGAGTGGGAAGCTGAGATACATATCCTAGCTCTGGCAAGTAGAAGTGGTGTGGCAGGAAACGCAACAGTAACAACAGCAACCTAGTAATAGGGAATAGATCACATTATTATTATTATTATTACTATTTTAAACTATATGTGAAAAGATCAACAATTATGAGTTCAGCATAGAAGAGGAAATTTTTTTGCTCGAAAACACAGGAGAGCTGAATTATTTTATAAGGAACTCTTATTAAGAAATAGTCAACATTGCTCATTAGGCATCTAACAGATGGTGTATATAAAACTCACATTTTGCCTCAGGCACTCCCTTGAGAACGCAGGGATTTTAGCAGGATTGTAAAGCATGATAGGCATGACAGGTGAGTCATTATCTCCAAGAACCTCAAACCCCATTTTCTGAAGCTCTGAGCGGAAAAAATTGCTGTTCTCTCGAATTTGAGCAAGTTTCTTGGCCCCTAATCAGAACAATTCACGTTAGCAATCTCCTAAAAGATGAGACATAGCAAACTAGCAAGGTGTAAGGATGTTTGAACTTTCTGATATACCTCTGTTAGTTCCGTCTTCCCCCAGGATAACCTTTATGGCTGAAATGACCTGCTGGACTGATGGAGGCGACATGGATGTTGCATAGATATGGGCTGGGCATGTAAGCTTTAGATGATGAATAATATCCTGAAATAAGGAAATAGAACAATTGATAACTCAGATTTACCAACCTCAAAATTATTCAATCCAAAAAGGTAAAGTGAATACGCTTCATACTTTTGATGCTGCAATGTAACCACCACATGATCCAAACGATTTTGTAAATGTACCCATCATAATGTCAATATCAGCTGGATCAACTCCCAGTAGCTCACATACACCCCTCCCTGTTTTACCAATCGCTCCAATACTGTGAGCCTCATCTAAGTATGTGTAAGCCTGTTCCGTCATTAAGTATGTCAGTCAGCACTTGATTCACTAATGAAGCTGCAATGATATATATTTCAGTAACCACAGGCCAGAAGACGTCCAAAATGCAGTACGCTAATACCTTGACATCACTAAGAGTCATAGTTATCCTACTACAAAGCACATGTTACGTAAGATTCTCAAACCTTGTATTTCTTGCAGACCGAAATAATCTCAGGGAGTTTGCATAGCTCCCCCTCCATACTATATATTCCCTCAACGATCACAATAATCTTCTTCCAAGGCCTGTGCGTACGAGGCTGGCCTCCTGCAATCTGCTCTCTCAGTACATCTTCCAAGTGAGCAGGATCTGGAACAAAATAAAATGGAAGCATGGAATTTTACAGTGCAGTTGGCCTCAGCTTTCTTGCAATGCAATTGTTAGCCACTTACTGTTATGTTGAAAAACCCGAACAGTGGCTCCTGAACCCCTGGCTCCATTGACTATTGAATTATGGTTCAGCGAATCACTAATTATCAGGCCTCCCTGGAATTATGCAATGATCTGAGCTACAGAGCTCACAAAAAGAACCTAAAAGAAGAGAGTATGACAACAAACCTTCCCAATCACAGCAGGGATGATAGCAGAGTTTGTCACGTAGCCCATGCCAAAAAGAATAGCTGCAGGCTTACCGACAAATTTTGCAACCAACTCTTCAAGCTCTGTGTGCAGCTTAGTGTTACCTGATGTCATAACGAACCAGTTAAGCTAATGAGTGGTGATATATTATTTAAGCATCAAACTAAGGCAAACTATGACATAATTTGGCAGGCATCAAACCAACCTCCATCAACTCGAACACTGCAAGTGCTAGCAGAGTATTTCTTCAGTGACTCAATAACACGTGGGGTGCAGTACTCATCAGCCGCAGCAAAACCAAGGTAGTTATAAGAACCCAAATTAAGGCACTTTGTCGTTTTTGAGGTACGGCTGTATCAAAGATGCACCGAATCAGATGCATCCATGCCGAAACAATTTTCCATATTCACATATGCAGACACAGCTACATGATATGATGTAAGAATAGCATACTGGAGAGTCTTGTTGCTATCATTTGAGTAGCGCTCCACGACATCAAACCAAGAATCTGGCGCACTGGCAATCGGTCGGCTAAAGCAATCCTGCCATTTCATATTGTTTATTAATAGAACTCAACTAGGAAACCAAAATGAAGAAAAGAATGATATGTTGCTCTAGTGGGTGATGAGCTCGTGGGAAGTGGTATATCTTGCCATCACATTCTTCTCTTTAGATTTTGCATTTCAAAATTCCAGTACAGTAGTAAACGAGATTGGTGCATCTGAACAACAACGTAAAGGATCAATCTCTAAAGTGACGCTACTGTTTAATGTCATGATCTAATGACTTGAGGAAATGGGTTTGTTCTATACTGCCTGAATCACAAAGAACATTAGTTTTAATATATAAAGGAAACGCCGGAAACATTCGAAATTGTAGAAGAGGCTGGTCACCTGAATGCGGAGATAAAGGCGACGTGTGTAGAAATCTTCGAGGCCCAAGCAAATCGGTGCGTAGCCCTGCGAAGAAATCAATAGCAAGGAAGCGGCGTGAGAGGAGCCGCCAGCAAAACAAATCCGGAGGTCCCGGACCGGAGCAAGGCAAGGGCGTTGCACCTTGAGGTTGTTGGGCTTGCGGACGTCGAGGATCCTGCGAAAGAAGTCGCGGAGCTGGCCGAAGGCGAAAAGCAGGCCGTAGCTGAAGAGCGTGGTGAGCGCGGTCACGTAAGGGAGCCTCACCATCCTGTGTCCCCTTCCTCTTCCTCAGCGCAGCAGTGGTGGTGGATGCAGTGGCGGCGGCGGCGGGGGCAGCGGGATTTGTAGGCGCGAGTTCGCGCTGGTGGCAGGCCACCGAGGAGGGGGAGTGGAAGCGGTCGTCAATGGCGACCGATTAATTAACTGATAAATTAACGTTGGACAGGTGACAAACCCCGCGATGCTGATTAGACTGGAATAATTTATCTGCGGAATTGGGATCCGGGAGGGGCGGCGGCCATGGGTTTGAACGTCGGCGACTTCAACGAGGACGACGACGGCGAGGGTGCCGTAAGGCCCGTAATCTCACCGGCGAAACACCCCATGCCTGGTTTCCCTTTTCCCTGAAATAGCAGTGAGATCTCAGAAACTCGCTACATTTGGGGGAAATTGTAGCATCGACTTGCTGGATTGGACCAGCACATCGTATCTTGGGGGGTTTGCCGTCAGATTCAGTCAAAATCCATCGCCGGACTTTCGCAAATTCTTCAACCAATGAGACTGGGTCAGCATTGGAGGATCAGATCAGGTATACCACAAATGATAAAATCTGCGCGAGTCAAGAATTCCTCCCATATAACAAACTCAATTATGCTACAAGGCCATAAAATCCAAGCCTCCACACGCGTGATCTGACGTACTAGTAACTGCCTTTTGTTCCTTCTGGGGCGTGTTGCTTTGCCGTTGCTCTCCTGAAAATGCAAGGTCGGCGTCACATCGAATAACTTGTGCTCCGGTTTAGTGTAGCAACTTCAGGGAATTTCAGTTTGTGAAAATATAATTTATTTTATTGTAAATTATTTTATCATTAAAAATACTATAAGCATGACTTATTTGTTTTTATATTTGTAAAAAAAATAAATAAAACGAATAGTCAAATATGGTTTTTAAAAATAAAAAATATTTTTTTTATGGGACAGAAATAGCAGCAACTTGTCCCTAATTTATCAGAAATACGCATCGCATTGGCCGAGGCACACATTATCGTGTATTGGAACCTTTTTGATGCTTGCTTTTCCGTTTGTAATCATACTTTTAGAAAATACGGAAGGTTCTTTTACCATGCAGAAACTGAACCAATGATCAAAGAACATGAAAAAAAGGACAAGATATATATTTATCCATATTTTTTTTCTTCTTGTGAGGAAACCATACTCTTTATTGATGTAGGAGTAGTCAGTGTCATACATGATGGGCCGGATCGTATGAATCGTTGGCCCTGCTGCGAAGTTCAGTCAGAATGTTCTGCCCATCATACTTCTTTATCTTTCTCTAATGTCATCTTTAAACTTAGAAGGCCCACTGGATCACTGACTTTGCCATGTGTACCTCCGCATGTTACTATACGAACTATGAAGATATGATGCAAATATGTTGATTAGTCAGAAAAAGTATCTCCAAGAAAAGGTAGAGAAAAGTGCCATCGAAAATCCTGGACGGTACATGTCCAACACCGTTATCCGCTTGTCTTTGTATCTATGCAACAAAAATATAGGCACTTTGCAGCAGCTAGCCATGGGGTCGGAGCATTGCTCGGAGAGAGATAATGAGCAGCAACCTGGTGTCCACCGTTTCTTCGCCCCCATCCGCAGCTGCTGCTACTCCACGCCATCGCCATGACGGAGTGAAGCAGCTGAGGATAAAGCCGGTGCAGCCACAGCAGCAGCCGCACGGTGGCTGCCGCGGCGGCGGCAATGGCAGAGGTCGAGCTGTGGTGGCGAGGGCCGGACCCATCGACCGGTGGCGCACCAACGGCGTCAGCCCGGTCAGTTCATTATCGTGTCTCTCAGTGCATCGAGGTGTCGAAAGAAATGGATAATGTTCATGGATAACGCTGAAGAGAAACTGTGTTGCAGGAGGACTTCGAGTATGGAATTTACGATGGCCACCACACCTACCACGAAGGCCATGGTCTCATCTTGCCATAACTTCAGTATCATAATATCTTCTTTGTACTGATATCCTTCCGTTTTGAAGACTAGTTGCACCGATTCTTTTGTTACGTGGTGAAACAAATCCTCTGGAACACTTGATTACCTGACTGAAGACAAGAAGGGCTTCTGGGAGGATGTTTCAGAGTGGTACCAAGAAGCGGAGCCGCCTCAGGGCTTTCAAGGTACGCCACACATGCAATTTTAATTTGCTCCTATATCTTGAGATTTTTGTTTTTGCTAAATTAAGCAACCTTCTCTGATAGTAGTAACAAGCATCAATGGTAATTTCATGCAGCTCTGATCTCCTGGGCGTTACCTCCTGCAATAATCCTTGGCATGGCTTTCAATGTACCGGTACGGATCAACTAATTCTCTTAGGCCCTGTTTGGAGAACTCAGGGAATTCTCCCTAAGAAATTTTCTTCGACAATCAAACTACTTCTTGCGTTCCAAATATCTAGTAATAGTTAAACTTTCATGCATGATTTAAACCAGGGTTCACTGATTGGTCATGTGTGCACTTCTGGCACCAGGGTGAGTACCTGTACATCGGGGCAGCTGTCTTCATCGTTGTGTTCTGCATCATCGAGATGAGCAAGCCAGACAAGCCTCACAACTTCGAGCCGGAGATCTACATGATGGAGAGGTCGGCCCGTGACAAGCTCATCGCAGACTACAACGCCATGGACATCTGGGACTTCACCGTTAACAGAGAAGACCTTGTGAAATCCTAGAGTGCCATTGTCTAAGAAAATGGCAGGCTTCTCGCCATTTTCTTGGAAAATGTTAGGTTTCTCATGGAACGGTGCATGTTACGCATGGTTCATTTCTTGATATAGAATGGCTGGTTTACCACCCTCCTCCCAGTGTCATATTTATCTGGCAAAAAGGGGGGAAATCTTTCTGAAATTTATGCGAAATTATATCCACATGGTAAGGAGAAAAAGATAACGTTGCAGGCTTGCAGCTGTTCCATTTCTGTACACTTGAGATGCAGCTCACTCACTAAAAGAAAAGAATAAAAATTGGAACTAAAATAGTCTAATCTATCACTCTGATGAGAGCACTAGCTCTTCGCTACGAGATGCTACATCCTCCGCTGCTCTTCACCTCGATGTGATGAATAGCTGACTGCCTAGAGTCACAGTTGGGGTGCCTTCTGCCATGACGCTCGTCAACCTGATCTCCTGCTCGTGAATTCGATGTATTTCAGCCTCCACCAGGCTCATGGATGGACGCTGCTCGATCGTTGGGTTCACACACCACGATGTCAAGTGCAGTAGTTCCTTCATGCTCTCTGAAGTAAAGCCATTCTTCATTCTGTTATCAGCGATTGCAGAGGCATCACTTGATTCCTGAAAGTTCTGTACCTGCACATCAAAATAGATACAAAGAGAGCAGGGCGTATATTTAGTAACGATGTCCCTAAAAAGGGAGATAAGTGGATGGATTATTCAGGAAAAAAAGAAGGGGCAAGCATCTCAATGTGTTGTGTTTACCGAATGAATGATGCTTTGGTTAGATGCAACACTCTGGCCACTAACCAGCTCCACAAGGAACACACCAAAACTGTATACATCACTTTGTATGGAAAAGTTCATTGATTCATTTGCTCTGGTCAAGCAAGAGAGAGTGCCATCAAACAAAGAAATTAGTTGATAGTATTGCACACAACGCACTGAAAGTAGATGTTCCAGGTCTGTCTGGTGAGGTCAGAGAGTGTAAAGAATGTTCGGTCAAATAAAAATGTAAGCTGTTATTACCGAGGATCAAGGAAAGGGTTATCAGATGATCTGGAAGACGGTCCTGCACCACCAAGCCTATCCAGAAGGCCTGGAATACCAGTATCCGCAACTTTTGGAACAAAGTCCTCATCCGCAAGCACATTAGCCGTTTTGAAGTTCATATGGATAGCAGGGGGAGTTAGAGAATGCAGGTGACTTAGGCCTGTAATAGGATGATCACTATGTCAAGATTGCAATAGTAGTTACCAAAGATCATTGCTACTACAAAATAATAGAGAAAATTGCAGGGTTGGCGAAGGTATACCTTTGGCAGTTCCATGAGCAATTGAAAGTCTCTGCTTGAATTCTATATTTGCACCTGGTGCTTGGCTCTTACCTAAAAAAGTAGAGCAGATAAATAAGAACATGTGATGACAAGCTTGTACGTGAAAGTAATAATGGGAAACACGATCAAAGTCACCATATAAATGTGAAGAAACGCTGCCATTGGGTATATACTCATAAACAAGCATCTGCATGCCGTTCTCCTGGCAATACCCCAAAAGGTTTACAAGGTTACGATGACGGATGGATGATAGATAATTAACCTGAGGAGAAAGCAGCACCAATATATGAGCTCAGGGCCAACAAAGAAGGGTCGATAAGCCGTAAATTTTGTCAGGAAAGGTGATTAAATTCATTTATAAAAGGGGTAGTTTTCCTTTCTCTTCTCCTATAGGTTGCAATAAAACACATTCAGAGAATTCAGATCCAGCTTACTCTAGAGAATATTTGAATAATTTAAATTATGCTACCTCTTGAATAAATTCCTGGCTAGGAGGAGAATGCCGCCTTTTAACAGCTGCCATTGTGCCATCATGAAGCAAGCCCTTGTATACCTCTCCAAACATACCATGTCCAATAAGATTTATACTGCTGAAGTTCCTTGTAGCAGAACTTAATTCCTCCAAGGTCAGACATCTTGCTCCCTGCGAATCTAATAGACGATGAAAGGCAAGTTTACTATGAATATAGTAGAAAAAATTATTCAGCTCAAACAATTAAAATTTAAGGTCTGAAAAGTAACTTGAGCAGTACCAGGTAGATGTGAACCTGATGAACCACTTTCGGATGAGTCTGAAGTTCTTGTGCGGTGCCATAGGCAAAGTACTATTGCGCCTATGACAATACCTACAAGTGCCAAGCCTCCTGCAGCACCTCCTAGAGCTACAGCTAGGATTCCTGGCATCTAGTAAGGGTTATCCTCCTTCAGAGTAGCGTAGTAATCTTTGTATCCTCTGGGTTGAAGTCTGCAGATATATAACCTAAAAACAAGTACATTAACTTTTTCTGAGATTATATCAGAACTCAAAAGAAAGAACTATAACATATAGATAGCAAAACTGCAAGCCAACCAGTGAAGTACTGAATTCCTAATTCAGACAGTGAACAGACATATCCAAAAGTATAGACATTTATGCTTGGATTGCTTGATCAATAGATAAAATCACATAACCAGTAATATCTAGATCATGAATCTGTGGATTGACTGAAAAGTTCACGATGCACCATGCACTTGGTGACTAATAGTGGATAGTACAAAATGCTGCTTTCCATATACATCATCTGTTATGTTCAATTTTAATTTTTTTTCCCCAATCAGCCATTTTGACTCGCCTAGATTTGTTATGGTGCAACAGCAAAATAATGAAAGTACATGCTGTCACAATGTCTGTGGGATGAATAAACTACTAATAATGTATATTTATGGCAAAATGTCAGTTTTGTTAACAAGCAGGAAAGAAACTACTAAAACTGTCAGATATCTGAAACTGGGTATTACATAGCAACATAGTTCATGCATGTAACTTTTCCCTTTATATTCCTGGATAATGCTACAGGACCATCATTCAAAAAAAATTTACCATGAATGAGCTACGAGAAATTTTACCACAACGCTAGAACTGACATTTTACTGAAAGTGTCTCCCTGTGAGACAATGCACTTATAAAGGGGACGCTAACTACTGACAGGAATATGAGTAAGCTGCACTGTAATTGCAAAACATGAATGCATTCTAGCCAGTTTGAAACTTTCAATCTGTACAGATAAAAAAACATGCTTATCCAATAGAAAAGGCTAGAATTCATCAAGGAGAAAATCAGAAAAATCAAACAGGCTCATCCTGACATATCACATATGCGGTCATCTATGCATAACTTATGACCTGCCTATGATCAAACAAAATTGATCAAATATGAAAAATGCATGAGTGGAAAAAGCTGATAAACCCATACGATTCACACCCATCCCGAAACTATAGAGCAAATTCCACCTGATTTTGATCCAAGAATATCCCTTGCCTGCGAAATTGCAGATTTTGGTGGAACGCTGTCCTGGCCTCCAGGCATCATTTTCGTGGAAGCAGAACAGCAGCGGCATCAAGTGGTGAAGCCATTCTGCAGACAACAACTTTCCCCTGCCGATTCTTGTGCTTGTTCCTCCCTTCTACCTCCTCCGCTTGCTCCTGCATATCATCACACAAAACCAAACAAACCAAACAAAATCAATCAGGAAATGTAGGAACGAAGGAGATTACAGAAGAATCATCAAACATGTATAGATGCCTCAAAAGCAAGAGAGAGTCGACGAAAAGAAAAGCTGAGCGAAGCAGTCAGGGAAGGAAGCAGGTCGGCAGGCAATGGAAACAAACCTCTGGTTCCTCCTGCTCCGCTTCTCAGGTGGGTCTATCTCAGTACTGTCAAGTGCCTGTGAGTGAGATGAGTTTGGGAGGTTTTGGAGAGGCAGGGGACGGGAGAGCCCACAAGAAAAGCAAACAACAACACCAACAACAAGGCACCAGCAAACAAATATGTTTGTATATATACAAGGAAACTGGCTGGGTTGAGCTGTAAGCATCAGTGAAAAGCGAAGCGAGATGCTCTAAAAAAATGTGAGCTTGGCGCGGCCGTTGCAGGTAAAAACAACCCAGAAATCTTCAAACTCCCTTAGCTTTGCATCTTCGTGTAGAGCTGTCTCAGAGCTCGCATTGGATGCATCTATCTCCTAACGATTGACGGGTGAATTTATACATGTCATTATAATTTTGCGAACTTTAAAATATTATTTATATGTCAATGACAGATAAAACTCTGCAAGTGAATGACACGTAAAATTCGAATGTTATATTTTAAATTTTGTAAAGCTGTAATGACATGTATTAAATTAATGCATAATCGATCCAACGGCGATAATTCGTTGAGACAGCGACACAGCGCCGACGCAGCGGTTCTTTCGTGTTCCGATTCTTTCTTTCTTTTACCTACATTGATAAGATATCATCAGATTATTCAAATCCACCATCCTATGAATCTTTTCTTTCTTGCAATTGCTCGCCGTTCAATCAAAGCGGGAAACGCAGACAATGGGGGCGGAGGAGCCAAGCCAATGATTGCCGGGGAAGAGAGGAGCATGATGGGGGCTCAGCAAGCTGGAAGACACAGACAGACAGACGGACACACAGGAGCTGCTCATCAGATAAAACGGGTTCCTTTTTCCTGTTGGATTTTCACTTTTTCTGATGGGGCTGTGAAGTGATAGAGGACCTGTCTGTTAGTTCCAAATTAGAATGCTAAAAAATCTTGATCTGGAGAAAAAAAAATTGCTTAGGATACTGGTGTGTGGTTCGTGCGCTAGCATCCAAATTGTAGATCGCTGGCCGCGACCTCTTGCGTGCTCTCCAGAGTGGCAATGAGCTGTGCATCGTTCCTCCACGTGTGCGTCACTACACTAGTGTTCTGCTAACACTTTTTTGCATTCTTTGTTCTAAGAATTACATTGGAGAATCCATCTAGGACTCCCTTTAGACCATAGTAATTTCACAGTAATTATATATGAATGTCATAAAAATCAATTTAATTTCATAGAAAAAACTTATATGAAGGAACATATTCAAAAGGGCCTAAATGCTGTGAGAGGGAAATAAATAAATGAAACACGGATGAAATCGATGGCTGCTGATTGTTCATTCACGGAGCAAGTAGTAGCATTGGAGCAAGAGTGTCATGACAGTGAAGGGGTTCTGAAACCGATTGATGCCTGATACTACCTGCAGCGACATCCTTCCTACCGGGAAAGGAAGCTCGCCGATTTCTCTAGCCAGATGCTGAGCACCCCCACACTCACTTTCGTAACCGTTGTCCTTTTCTTGGGTTTTTCTTGTTGCAAGAAAGCCGTTCCAGTATTTTGTTTGTTTGATAGTCCGAGCTTTCTGACCCACTTGTTACAATGATTATAAACTGTATGATGTGGTCTATTTCTTCTCCTGACAAGTGACATGTTTTTATGCTATGCATATCTTACTGAGGAGCTGGTTGGTCAGTTGTGTCGGCAATTGTTTTGGTCTGTTCAGGGCCTTTCGTGCAGGTTCAGGAAAACTTATCCGGATCTGCAGAGTGACGCAGGAGAAGCGAACGCATTGCATGGTCGTCTCGTCACCCGGTTCAGTGCTGTCCAATTCTACACAAGTTTTGTCGAAGGGCAGGGCAGACATGCCTGGCAATCTGGCTTCCAAAAGGGGGATTGATGCGACCGATTACAATACCAGCTCAAAAGATAATGTGCTCTAAGCAACCTGTATAGTCCTTTGATGACGATGATTGCTGCTCGTCGATGATTTTGCTTGCGTTGCATCAGTCTCTTTCTACGTCAGACAGTCTGGAGTTTCAGGCTTTTTTTTTTCGTTCTTTTGATTGTTTAGGACTCGGGCTTTGTTCTGGCGAAACACTGCAGACTTGCTGATACCTAGCCATGCAAAAGGCACTCAATTAAAGCCTAAAGCTTCCAATTAAGGAGTATTGATGGGTCCCAGAGACAAAGGTTAATGAGCACTCAGCACGCCTCGCCCATAATTGCATGAAATGCTTCTATTAGAAGTACATTGCCAAGCTCCCAATTTATGCCTGAATGCACGAGCCCCAGATATCCAGTTGCATATGAAAGTATAACATACTTGCCTGACCAGTTTGGCCTTAGATTGATTGATTCCCGCTGGCATCTGCAGTTTACATCGACCAATTAAGACTACCACCAGAAAGTCCAAGAGAAGCTCCCGTACAGGATGACCAAGAAACCAAGCACCACATATGCCCAAAGCAGTGAGACAGTCAGAGGCTGATGCAGAATTAAACGGGAGCTGTTGACGCCAACTAGTTCTCTTCATAAACCGATGGCCCCCCACAGGAGCATGACCATTTGGACCCATTGAAGACCAGATCGGCAAGCAGCATCATGGTGTCTTGTTTTCCGGCCTGCATGGCCCTGCTCCAGAATTTTCATAACCAGCTGATTTTAAATTCACAATAGATGTATGTATGGCCATGTCCATCTGTATCTGTATGGGACAAAATTTTACTGATTTGACTTTGGCATCTTCAGCATGCTTACTGCCAATTTGTCCCCATGTCCAAAGTCCAAATAATGGACGGATACTTGCGACCCATTTCATAGTAATCTTCACTGACCATCCAGTATGAGGGTACAAACTATTACTGCAGTTCTAGCTTCAGATTGACTGGAGCACAAATGAATAGGTGTAAGCAACTAAACTTGTAATGCCAAGGAAACATTGAGAGTGAACTAGCTTAAACTCAAACAAATCATTGGCACAATGTCCACTTCATAACAGATCATCATTGTAAGCTTGTAGCACCAGAAGGAAGCAGACAGCTGGTGATGCTTCTCTATAGCCACTTTTGTGGTGTGGTCCTGCTGAAATTTCCGCGTTATCATACTTCATTATGACCAAGAAATATTTGATAGATCTCGTTAATTAGGACAAAATAGCTGGTATGGGCCTTTCATTAATGCAACATAGTGATACTTCACTGATGATCTTGACCATCCACACGGTAGTTTGATTGCTCCCAAATGCCATTTATTAAAAGCCATTTGGAACCAAATTCAAGAGTCAGATCACATAGGCACAGGTTAGGAGTTGTAACAGCACCAATTCTGATGCATTAATTACTGAAAACACTCAAGCGCACAATCCTAACTTTCCTCATATAAGTAAGTGAACAATGGTCGAAGAAGTTTGCACTTTGCAAATTTGCTGAAAGATATCAAAGGCTAAGGTTCCAATTTGCATATGGGGGAAAGAATACATGTGAGATGAGATAGTCACCTTAGAAGCTAATCTCACGTCTCTCAGCAAAGAATTTCCCATTTGTAGCTTGTTCTTGGGGCAATAGGGCAAGCCATACGCCAGTATCAGCACCCTCTTCAGCAGAAATATTCCCTTCCCAACTAGTCATGGCAGTCTTTACCCATCCGGGGCAGAAACAGTTAATGTAGATCTTTTGACCCTCCGGTCGATCTGAGAGCCTGATTGCCATGAGTCGTGTATAAGTATTAACAGCAAGCTTAGAGACTGAATAGTCCGTGTACATTTGAGGCCAAAGATTGGAGTGCCAAGTACTTTGCTTGACTTGTTCGAGAAAGTTTGTGATCATCTCATCAATCAGCTCCTCAGATAAGCAATCATCATTCAATAACTGATCTCTTAGGCTCACATCACCAATTCTCTGTTACAGGATCGAAAGTAACAAACCACAGTCAGGTAATATGATTATGAATGTTTAGAAAGTCAAAGTAGATTGCATTCAGAAAATAGGAACCTGTCAATAAAACTTACATTCCGTCTGCCATTGACTCTACCAAGCCTTGAGCTCACATTCACAATCCGCCCGCCATAAGGAGAAGGTCTCATTAGTGGTATCATGGCATCAATCATCCACTTTGTGCCATAATAATTTGTCTTCATAACTTGATCTGCAAACTCAACTGAATTATCAGCTCCTTTGTTAAAGTTTACACCTGCATTGTTAACCTGTAACCAGGTTATAGAACATCTAAACTACGACTTTCATTCAAGAATCTGTAAGCAAATGACATTTGCATTATAACATTTTAACTCCTAATCTTATGTAATTTCCTACACATTTGACTTCCAGCTGAACATGCCAGAAAAGTCTGCACACTAAGATTTCTCCTCACTATTTACTCATTTCACATGCAGGGAATTTCAAAACACAAAACAAGTACTTTGTTACATTCCACTTTACCATTCCATTAGTAATTAGATTCCTCATCTTCTAGCAGTCCGGTAGTTAGTTGAATTGAATAGATGTTTTTATATAGAACAGTATTGAATAGTAATGGTTTTTACAGAACAGTGGATGCATAGCAGTGGTTCACTGACATGGCCTGAGCAGTAGGAGTATGCAAGTATGGCGATGAGAATTTTCTCACAAGTACATGGATGCCGCCGTAGGTTTCCGCCACCCAGGCCGCAAAGGCCCCTACCGACGCTGCGTCCGCCACGTCAAGCTGGCGCCACTCCACGCTCACGCCCGCCTCGCACGGCGCCTCCGCACGGATACGCTCCGCCGCGTCCTGGCCCCGCTTGGCGTCGCGGGAGGCGACTACGACGTGGAGGCCGTGGAGCGCGAGCTGGCGGGCCGCCTCGAACCCGATCCCTCGGTTCGCCCCCGTCACCACCGCCACGGCCCGGCAGGGGCCCGTCCCCAGATGGTCCCACCATCGCTGGTGAGGCTCGTAGGGGACGGTGCGGAGGTGGGTGACCTCGCGGCGGCGCTGCTCTCGCCGCTCCCGCGCCGCCTCCTTCCCCTTCTTCCCCATCGCGCCGCGCTCCTCTGGCTGGGCTCGGTTGGTTCCACTCCGCCGAAACTGACTAGTAGTAGAAGGTTTCCTTTTGATGGGCCAAAATCATGATATCTATACTAGGATGAGTATGGGCCTCGAATGGGCTTCGTAAGAACACTGGATACCCTCAAAATTCACAAATTCAAAAAAAACACCATATAACTGTATTGTGTAAGTTTATACGGTGAACAGATAGACAAATAATCGTTACACACGTGTGACTTACGCTATAAAAATTAAGAACGATTTTGCCGAGCATTGGTACTTTGGTAGCAACACAGCCATAGGTCCGGGAAGTGCGTATTCTTGATTATTTCGTCTCAACAGCAGTGACTAGCACATTAATCATCAGTTGACGATGCCGGCGGGGCAGTCGCTGGCGCAGCTCATGACCTCGGTGCTACAAGCGAGGAGGCAGAGCGGCAGCGCCACCGGACTGCCCTTGCCCGTGGACAGGGGTTGGAAGCACTTGACCATGCACGCCGTGACGTCCGCCCCGCACATGGTCGCGCACTGCGTCAGCTTCGTGAGGGCGGACTGGTCGTCGTTGTCGTCACGGCCGCGGCGGTGATGGCCGCCGTGGCGGCGGAGGGTGCCGGTTGTCGTCTCGCCCACGTCAGCCGTTGCAGGCTGGTGATCGACGGCGGCGGCAACCACCACCGTCGCCAGCAGAAGCACGGACACCGTGGCGAGCTTCATGGTGCTGACCTCTGCCGTCCTTCGGTCCTTAGCAGTGATTTATCGATCTCTGGACTCCGGAGTGTCGGGGCGAGCTCGGAGTTGCCGTGCCGGAGGAAAAGAAGATGCACGCAGGAAACATGGCTGAACAGAAACCAACGCAGATCCGTGCTCGCAAGCAATTCAGCAGACGGCGATGCATGTATGAGCTAGAAACACTTGCACCAAATAGGACGTTTCAACCCTGTCCTGAGTCAGATCCCTGTCAGCAAGTCTATTTGGTGTGTTTATGGTATGATCCGCCAGTGCCACCCACCCTCTGTGTGCTTCAATTTTTAGGCCTATCGACCTGTGAATTAACCATGAAGGTACTCGTATATGTTTTCGGCCTAGCCGACAAGAGAAAGGGCCGTTCGTTTACAAGGGAAGATGAGAGGATTGAAATAGAATGAAAGAGATTAAATAGAGCAGTAGATTCATTCCCACTCATTTCCCTCTAACCGAACAAAGCTTAAGAGGAGTCACAACTCAAAATTCGACCATGGGTACACTCCAACCGTACATTTTCTAACGCAGCTTGCAAGTTTTAAGAGCGTGGAAGTTCCCTTATTTGTTTTAGTATAATTTTTTGTTCTTGTCGCTCGCACATATGAAAGCCTCTCATTCTATATGCAATATATTTTGTTCAATTATCTACTGTTTGAGTACATGACACGGATCGAACTTGTCAGACTTGCTAGTTGACTACGGGCAGCAATGGACGTTCGTTTCTGTTAAAAAAAAAAGATCGATATGGGCCTATGGCAAGAACACCAGCAGCCGTGTGGCGTAAGGATATACACCTCTTGTTCAAAAAAGTTGATATTGTTGTTGATTTTTAACATCAACTTTGATTAATTTAAAAATAAAGATTATATAATCCCGTAATCTTAAGAGTGAATAAGATGAACTGTGTAACGGGTGTGAACAGATACACGATCAGCATCGTGTACACAATCAGAACTATACACCTTTTATTTTTTAAAATATTAATATCGTTACTTTTCAACATCAATATTAAATTTTCATCATCTTATGTGATTACTAAGGGATGCAAATAAGTACCCAATAAATACTTGTGAATAATTTTATTAGTATATTTAAATGATTAATTTATATAAATTGAGTTGAAATCTTAATTCATTTAAAATAAATTTGAATCGTGAGCCGACTCGCAAATTTGAAAATCTGCATCCCTGGTGATTACAGTCCCAGTCCTAGGCCTCATGGCTGAGGGGTCGTCAAATCCCCGCCTGCCGGACTTGCCACCGAAATGGAACGAGTTCGGCCCGGATGAAACTCGGACCAGCGGCCCGCCCGCCAATGCTAATCCAACGGCCTGCTGATCACAGCCCCTGGATGATGGCACGCAGAAACACCAACCACCGAAATCCTGTTGCGGGGAGGGCGAGACACGAGGCTGCCTGCGATTCGTTCCGTTCGGTTGATGCCGGCAGCATCCAACAATGATGGAATCGCAACGCTCGGTGGGCCTGGCCACATGGGCGCGCGTCACTGAGCGGGACCGGGTTGCTTAAGGAAACGGGAAAGCGAAAGGGCGAACGGCCGGAGGCGGCAGCTTTTGTTCATTTCGGACGGGCCTCCAGCCCACGTACGCCGCCGCCCTTCGTACCGGACGGACGGAACCGTCCTGTGCCGATCCAACGGCTGAGGTGCAGTCTGCGGTCGACCAACGGCATGTCGGCAAGCGTATTCATACGTCGACGTACTGTAGAAGCTGAGGCTGCGGAGGGGCAACGGGGACCGCCCCACGGGGTGGGTCAAGGGGTCCGGGGCAGTATGGTCATTTAACTGGTCGCAGGGGGGAAAAATCTGGCGGGGCGAGGAGGGAAAGAGGTGGCGGACAGGACTTGGTCGGTGCGCCGTGCGTGTCAGGACTCAGGACGAGATCTGGTTGGGCGTGAGATCCGAGGTCCCGGCCTTGGGAACAATGCTGCCGGTTTTTAATTAGACAGAGAAGGATACTTATTCCTGATAAAAAAAAATCGGCGCCATAGTAATACACTTAATTACTATCGCTGAGCATATCAGAAGTTTAGTGGATTTGCTGTGCTCATTCTGGATTATATTTATCACGAAAGGAAAAATAGAATAAACCCATTCTTGAAAGAAATTGGTGGTACTCCCTGCCTCATTTTTTACCTGTCAGTCTACAGGAGGCAGGGTTCACAAAACCGCTCAAAACCGGTCGGTTTTCGTTGAAATCGGTTCGATCGATTTTTGTTTTAAAATTTTTGAAAAATTGAAAATATTCGAAATACCGAAAACCGGTAAAACCGATCCATAAACAGGTAAAACCGATGGGTTTCAAATTTTGAAATATGTTACTGTAGCAAACCGGTGAAACCGCTTCGGCTTACTGGTGAAACCGTTTAAATTTTGATTTTTTGATTTAGAGCGGTTTTTTACCGGTTTAACAATTTAAACGAAATATTAAACCCTGACGTGAGGACATGTGACTTAAAGATTGTGAAAAAAGTTAAATGTGCTGAAAATAAAGAAGAAAGAGATAGAGATATATTAGAAATTGTGAAAAGTTTATTTGAAGCGAGAATGACAAGTAAAAAAACTTGTAAAATTTAAAATAATAAGTAATTGAAGACGAAGAGAGCAACCATTTTTATAGCCAACCATCTTATTTGTGGAGACGATAAAACCCATTTGAAATACAAAAATTTTACATAAATTTTATAAAAATCAATTCAATTTCACATTAAAAAATATAGAGGAAATCAGTCAATGTACACCTTGCATTCTCCTCACATTTACACACATCAGAGATGACTCGTCATTTTGTCCAGATACTCGTATCATCTCCAACCATTTTGGTGTTGCTCCCACTTTAAGCTTCGGTACTTTCAGCACGAAATAAGCTGCTAATACCAACTCTTATGCCCGTTGAAAGCAACTTGGGGCTAGAGTACTTATACGTGCGTCTACGTGGTAACGCACAACGGTGTCTGGACAGAAACCATGACATTTTCCTCTTGCACGCATCGATACAGTGAAAAGGACCCTACACAATGCATCAACGAATAAAAATAATGAACATAAATATAAACCGGCACGAACTAAAAAAAGCGAGGCAACCAGAAGACGGGGTCCACCTGCCGAACCGAGGCGGTTGGTATATTTGTGGTGGTCGAGGCGGTCAGCACCGCATTGCCGCGGTTCCTTCTCACCAGCCTCAAGAAAAAGGGAAGGCAAAGGCCAAACGCACCATCTCCTCCTCTCTCTATCCATCTCTCCCGTTGCTTCAGTTCATCCGTTCCCGTCCCCATCTAAACCAGGGGGCCGTGCCGTCTAGAGAGGGGGAGACAGAGAGGTGAAGTTATAGGCATACACGGTGAAGAGTCTTTGAGAGTCTCCGAGTTAAAGGAAGGATTTTCGGGCGTAGTATGCCGACCAGAACGATGAACAAGACGTTCTTCGAGTCCTCCTCCGGCAGCGGCTTCAGGGAACCGGAGCCGGCGGCGGTGATCTGCGCCCCTCGCCCGCGCAGGGTCCAGATCCACCCTTGCAGCGCCGATCTCATCCTTGGCCCGCCCCCCTTCCTCCTCAACATCAGCAGCGGCAGCAAGAAGGTACAACTCGTTCTTCTATATTTCTTGCCCCCTTTCCCCGAAAATAATCTCTTCTTTCGCGTTTTCTTTTGCTCATGGAATATATGCTTACAAATATTCGGCTTTTTCTTCAACAGAACGAAGGAAAGGCCAAAGGATTGGAGTCGCAGATCGACGGCGACGAGGACGGGGGATGGGGACTGTTCGGCGGGTCGCCGCCGGCGCGCGCGGACAACCCGCTGGTGCACGACCCCCTCTTCCTGCTGAACCAGCGCCACCAGCTCCCGGACTCGCCGTCGGAGCTCGGTATTTTGGACCACCTGAGCCGTGGCAACAACTACAGCCACCGCCCCACGTATACTAGCAGCAGCAGCAGTAACAGCAATTTTGCCCCGTCGTTCGCGCCGGCCGTGAGGATCCAGGGGTTCGACGTCTCCTCCTGCCGGAGCTCCCACAGCAGCAGCGGCGGCCGCGTGCTGTCCGCCCGCGCGTGAGCGGAGATCCGGCAGCAGCCGCCGAACCCAAGAGAACACCTCAAGTCTTGTACAGTTTTTCGCCGGCCGGCCGGCCGGCCGGCCATCTAGCGTATCAGTCATTCTACGTGTGTTTTGTGGTATATACAGAGGTTTCTAATTAACATCAGAATAGGGAGGTGAGATTTCAGAGCATCAAGTAGGTTTGATGCTCACCGTTACAGTACACAACAGGGAGGATCAGTTAAAGGGAGGGAGGAGGGATTTTTTTCCTATAATTTTTTTTTCAACAAGCTTTTGATGGTTTAATTACTAGTATTAGTACTGCTAGCATCTCTTGTTCGTTCAGCTGAGTCAGGTGTTCTGTACATATCAATTCAGTCGGTGTTGTTTTCTAGTTGAGGAGTCCGTCCTGGAAAAATTGAAGGGTGATGTTCTTGTTTAAGCAAGCCATCATCTTTCCACTGCTACTACCATGTAGAATACCATGATTGTATTGTAACGTGTATATAAGCATGATATGTATTCAAATCCCCACATCTCTCAGATGTACCCTTTGCGTTTCTCTTCTTCTTCTTTTTTTCTATTCGGATTCCAATATTATCATCTACCGCTTGAAAAAAAAAAGAAAAAAGATTATCATATGCTGTTGTGAAATCCTCGTAAAGAAAGCCATATATGTTGAGCTGTTCCAGTCCCACCAGCTGATAATTACGAGATCTGGCTGGCCGTTCGCTGAGCAAGCAAGTCGTTCCGTCCTTGGCATGTTGAGTCGTTCTTGAGATTTTGCCGTAATGGTCAGTCAGTGGGAAAATCAGCGGCCACTCCACGTCGCCGGTGCCCGCACGCGCCATTGACCGCCGGACGCACAAGGCGGGGAAGGTGAGAGGTACTCCGTAGAAGCGTGCGGCCTCGGCTTGGATGGGATCCGTCCACCGCCGAGGACGGCGACCACAGCTCGACCCCGCGACGCGCACGCGACCACGTAGCACCGCCGCTGAGCCGTCTTTTCTCACACATAATACTACTAGTACACACGGAGAAAGGAAAGGAGGAGCGGGAACCCAACTGCCTTTTCCCGCCATAATTCACCGCGATCACGTGCCACCCACAACCCAGGGATCACAGGTCGCTGTAACCTGTCGCGTTTCGCACCCGGATTCCTCGGTGCGCGACGGTTCGCGTGGGCCGTGGGGCGGATCTGCCACAACGAGCCAGCGAAGCTTCCCAGAAGAGGAGCCAGCCGGCCGGGCGACAAGGTAGGGGCGGCGCGTCACGTGCCGGCCGCTAATGACGTGCGATTAAGCGAATTAGGATGTGTACTCGTTTCCTTGTCTGTAGCTGGTCGCCTTGTTCTTGTTGTTTCAGCATATGTCTTCTTGCGCCCTCTTTGTCAAGCGTTTTGAGTCCACCTGGCACCTGGTGAGTTTCCAAAGTGCAAGTCTCTTTTTGTCCAATTCCAACTTATCGTTCTCGCCAAAAAATAATCTAAGTTGATTTTTTTTCCTTCTCCAAGACAATTAAGTCTCCTTGGATCGTTGGAATAACAGGAATTCTGGAGTAGCTGAATACGTTCTGATGGTTCCACGAACAACTCAAGCTTTACAGTATCTGTTTCTCTATTTTTGCTACGCTAAAGAGGTGACTAGCTGTTCTTCTGATTCCCGGGGAAGAAAATCCAAGTTAACTCAGCTGTCTGTACAGGATCCAACTGCTGGGGCAGTATTGAAATGCTCAGGTTTTCAAAGGTTGGGTTGTCAACAGCTAGGATTATTCTGATTAATCTGACCAGACCATGAGGGATTGACTAATTTTGTCGCTACCGATTCAAAAGAAAAGGAGCGCTTGTGCTCGCGTGCACTCCTTGGATGCTGTCCCACCACGGTCCTGGATGCATTCCTCCCTTGTCTCGGATTCCTGTCGCCATCACCTCACCGTTTCTAATTTCCCCCTTTTTTCTATTAGGCAGGCGAGAAACGAGGAAATTTCAAGGAGATATGGTATCCATCGCAATTAAGTGCGATGTTTACTCATAATTGGCGCTATCCTCCGGATCCCACTACGATCTCATCCATGATTTCATTTTGTGCCCAGAAGTTGTGAGGATGAGTCCACTTCTGTTCTCAAATAAACTTCGCTGATTCTCAGTTATGAACACCCCAACCCCCACCCCCCCCCCCACCCCTTCAAAAAAAGAAAATTTTAGCGCCTTCTCAACGAGAAGCACAAAAAAGAAGGGAAAACTAGCAATCAAGCTTAAATCTGAACACGTTTAACCAAAGAATGCAATATATTTGATTGAAGCCATAAAAGATTACCCGGGATTAGGACTTTGACAATTGACAGATCGCCGGCATTCTTAACATTCACATAGCTTCACCATCATTGTAATGTCAGCATAGAACTACTACCTGTATCATATCAACAAAGTTTTTTTTAAAAAAAAACAATATCATGCGAGAAATTTAGTTGTACATGATGCGTTAGCAATGCTGACGAATATTGATCCTATGTTATAACATCACGTGATATTTCTCAAAACTTTGACCTGCTCCTATACCGCAATTTAAAGAACCATGACAATTTGTTTCCAGACAAGTTTATCACTTTGGAAAATTACAAATAGTCGCCTGCTTATTTCTAGGAGAGGGCATCCTGAATGCAACTAATGCCAGAGCACATTTGGCTTTGGCAGGTGAAATTTCATGTGGAAGTAGTCAAATGTAGTCAACCACAACTCAGATGATCTGGTTGCCATCACCTTTACCGTGTGTGGAATTGCCACGTGCAATCAAATGAAGAGCGATTGGCCAAAAGTGAAAACAAAACAGAATTGCTTTGCAGAGGGGCCAAGAACAAAGCAAAAAACCAGCCCACTTGTAAAAGACAAGACACATCCTTTGGAATTCCACTACTTGCTGCAGCATAATTCCAGAGGGGCCACTATGTGTCCTACAGTATTATATAAATTCCTAGTGTTGTTGATGGTGATGTTGAGAACGACTTCCATAAATAAGGATATCAAACAAGAGGCTGATCATATCAATACTCTCAAGGGAGTTTCGTCAGAATTTGCGAAGTCAGAGTTCATATCTAGGATACGATATCTGTGAGGAAAAAGTGAAAACGTATTACGCTTATGTTATTGTTAGGTCCTTACTAGGATCCAAACCGCCTTTCAGCGAACACCTTTGAGAAATTATGCTGTGACATCTGAGGGAGTTGTCTTAAATCATCTCGGGAGTTCATAGGGGTTATGCTGCCTTTTTCCATAAACTAACCATAATCTCATACGGTTGGGTAATGTTTTACCGCTGTCCTTCAAGAGATATAAGAAAAGTGGTCTGACCATGAAAAAGGAACGATGGAATAAATTTGTGTACACTGTACAGAAAAGGAAAGGCATCGATAACCAGTCAAAGGAAGCAAAAGTATAAGGCCCAATAAACTCTTCAGGCGATGGGCTCTCTAGCCCACTGAACTCACTATATTGGTCATAAAGGCCCTTCACACTAAATCTATTTGGTAGATGAGGCCCTCACCGGAAATTGGGATGGCCAGAAGCCCTCAAAAGTAATAACCGTCTTAACACTAAGACAGCTTGTGGAAGTAGAAATCTTGCAAAGGTTGCCAGGAATAGGCTTTCTGTACAATGAGCTTGTGGAATGTATCACACCCATACTTCCCCACTTGGTAGAAAAGGTACTTTGCATCTATTTAGTTCTTGTGATAGTCTCTATAAAGTACTTGTCAATCAGCAAGATAGAAACAAATGAGCGATTCATCTTCCGATATGTAGTGTCAAGAGATTCCAGGGTATTTCGATCTGTGGTGCGCTATGGATAAAGTGATAAAGTAGAAGATCCAAGAGAATTCTAAGAGTTACTTATTAGCCATTGGAGCAATTTGTCTAAGAATCATACTACAGCCAAGGAGATCATTCAGTAGAAGAAATATGAGATGCAATGGAGCCTTTCACTGGAATTCAAGAGACACAGCTGTCAAAAGTTTTTCAGAACCACTCTTCTCTACCAAATGGATGCATCGGAGAGGTACTAAAAAAAGACATGAAGATAGGCCGGACGGCAGAAATCAAAGCATCCCCATCTTATGTGATTCAGGTCCTTCAGCATTCAGGTCCTCGTACCGTTCAAGGCCATCCCCATTCGTCAACTCGCTCGTGTCTAAACGAACAAACCAAGCAATAGGGAAATCAAAGCAAATCAATAAGACAATAAAATAACATAAATATTTTATGTCCATTATTGCTTCATCGTCATAGAAGCATTTCAGACCGACGTGATTAAAGAGAAGATCCAAGAAAAATTCAACACGTCGTTAGAGTACCCATAAAAGGAGGAGACAAGCTATGTCCCAAGACTAGACTATATACCCCCATCAAAATTGGAGAGTTAATCACGCACATCATTAAATCGTAGCAAGTTCTATTGAAGTTTTTGCTTTAATTTATAGTTAAATCCCCAATGTGTTTTTGTGGAAATGCTTGTTTTTGAACAATTTAATTGAATAAACATTTTTTTTTGAAAAAGATGCACGTCAGTTATCATGAAATTAAGGTGCTAGATCCTTAAAAAAAGATATTTATTATTTACAAACAGATGATACTATGTACACATATGAACCATGTACGATTCCAACATTACAAATATATGTTACAGCCTTTTGTTTAATATATAACCTAAGTCAATACCCAAATGAACTATCGTTTGATCACTCGCTTGGTCGAATAGAGCCGCACATATGACTCGAACGAACCTATTCTAGTACAATTAACGAGGGACGTCACTTGTACCTTCATGTTATACTGGAGTATAGTTAAGTACAAGGCCGGTGGTAAGCAAATTTGGAAATAAAATAAGATGCATTATTTGACAAGACAGGTAATGTCCTGACAAGACACCATACTTAGAGAGCGATTGCGCTTTTGCTCTCGTCTCTCACAATTTTGCATCACTGTCCTTATTTTGACCAATTCAAAGCACCATTCTCTACTTTATGGCATAACATGTATTGTTGCCATCAAATTAAGTGGGGGCAATGATGTATTGATTTGATCAAAACAGTACCAAAACAGTGCAAAGTTGAGAAAAGAAGAGAAAATTGATAATTGTTGCCTGAAAGAGAGGCAAAAAAATTATTTCTCATGACCTCTTTTGTTTATCACATCTTGTACGGGCATTATCATCATTGCTTTCAATCAGGAGACTTGTCAATTGTCTATGATTTTAGTCCAAATGAATGGCAACACAAAAACTTATTTCATAATAGAGCATTTCAATGTTGACCATAGGTTCATTCAATTTTTATTGAAGGTTTCAGGTGACGAAAAGGATAAGATTTGCATTGCTCAGATCTTAAGTATGGGCAGCAAGAATATTATTAAAGAGTTAGCTGAACTTCAATAGATTATACTGACAAGTTGACATCACAATGCAAGGCACCAAAATATATCTTTCTGGTGATAAAAATAACTACTGATCTTTCAGGACGGCACCGGCCTCAACGTAAGAAACCTACCATAATGATATCCAAGCTAAAGCTAGGTACTGTCACTGATCTGTCCGCGTGGCACTAACAGAAAGCATTGTACTACTCCCTCTGTCCCTAAACAAGAGAGGTTTTTTACTTTTTGAAATTATCGTTTGACCATTCATCTTATTCAAAAAAATTATGAAAAATACAAAAATAAACAAGGTCAAGCTTAAAGTACTTCTTTCTTTTCAAAAAAAAGTCTAAAATACTTCTAATAATGAATCATTTCATAATAAAATAAATAAGTTTTTCATAAATTTTTTGAATAAAACGAATGGTCAAAGTGAAATGTTTAAAAATTTAAAAAGACACTTATATTGAGACGGAGGGAGTACTATGTTTGCCATGGTCAACCGGACGTGAGGTATTATTATGTTTAAATCATTTCTGTTATGAATCAACTAATATGTCCCTTCCACGATTTTTTTAACACGTGCGTCATTTTTTATAGAAGGCTCAAAATGAGCTGAAAGGAGTACATTGTGCATTAGGCCGAGCGCGATAATAGGAATACATGGTTGTAATTTACGTAGTAAAGAGACAACTAGATATACAACTATGGATGGCAAAAGAGCTGGGACCTATGGGTCCTTTCACAATATAAACAGTCCATTATTATATATTAGCTAAAAAATGAATATAAATTTGATCCAGCTCTAATATATATGATCTGCCTCTCGTCATAGCTAGTAGTAGTTCATTATTTTCACCCGTTACCAGGGCTAGGTACAACCGGAACAAGATTCTACGGTGAACATCATGGCCACGGTGCGCTCAACTTTCATCAAAATTACTGCTCGCAAAATGACCAGTGTTTATTTCCGTCTGTCTTACATGTAACGGCAAGGAATCCTTATCGTCAGGGGATGAGCGAAATTTGCACGCCGTGGGTTTCACTATTTTCTGCTTTGATGTGTGCATGTAAGCATATATGAGTGGATGATCCACTTTCCTAAAATATTCACTAGCTCGGTGTATATATATACTATATGTATAGCCCAGTGATTAGTCAGCTTGCTATCTTTTTTTTCTACACAGTAATTATAATGTGTCTTGTAAAGTCAACTTAATTTGTAGATTTTTGTTTGCGCGTTTTGTTGCACTACTACTGCTGGACTAGTTAAAGGACGGAATTCACTAGCCTCACTGGTTTGTTAAGTTCCATAAATCCCGGGTTTGTGCTGTGAAGAGAGAGTGAGCCGGCAGTAGTAGATATCGAACTGCCATCAGAACGAGGCGCGTAATACACAGCACGTACAATTCCATGGCCACTGGGGACCTTGTGGACTGGAGGGGGAGATCCATCGACAAGAGGGTTCACGGTGGAGTTCGAGCTGCATGGTTTCTCTACAGTAAGTCCTCACTGATCGATACTCCTATAATGATATGAACCCGAGTGATACAAGGAACTGATGTTAACGCCTAGTTGTTTTGCTAAATATTGCAGTCTTTGTGTTCGTGAATTTCTTCGTGCACATGCCAACCCTGCAAAACATGGTTGCGTACCTGCACGGAGTGATGCATATGGGCGTATCCGACTCTTCGACGACAGTGACCAACTTCATCGGCGCCATGTGCGCGTTCGCTTTGCTGGGAGCGTTCCTCTCCGATTCCTACATCACCTGCTCCAAGACCATGCTCCTGTCCGTCCCGCTTATGATTTTGGTAGTAATTCGAAATCTGAACCAATACAGGGTCGACGACGATGATTTGTTTGGCGTGCAGTTCACTGACCACTCTAGTTTCGTGCGTTTCTGATCAGGGCTTCGGAATGCTGGCTCTGCAAGCCCACCTTCCTTCGCTCCACCCGCCACTGTGCAACGCGGGCCAAAGCAGCTGCGCCGAGGTCGCTGGCTGGAGGTCCGCGTTGCTGTACATAGCCCTCTACACAATTTCGATCGGAGAGGGGTTCATCCGCGCCTGCATTCCTGCCCTCGGCGCCGATCAGTTCGACGGCGCCGACGCCTCCGAGGCGCGGCGGCAGTCGAGCTTCTTCAACTGGTTCACCTTCTGCCTCTCCGTTGGGTCTATTGCTGGGCTTGTTCTCGTGGTGTGGATTCAGAACAGAAAGGGGTGGGACCTCGCGTTCGGCCTGAGTAGCCTCCTGGTTCTGATTGGATGGATCGTTGCCGCGGCTGGCCTACCGTTCTACCGTAACCGCGTACCGCAAGGAAGCGCGCTGACCCGAGTACTCCAGGTTTTTGTGGTTGCAGTCAGAAACAGAAAGCTTAAGTTACCCGAGAACATGGAGGAGGAGGCGCAGGAAGTTAGCTCTCGAGGAGTTTCTGGTCCAGATAACACTAGTCTTAAGTAAGTTCCTTTCTTGGTTAATTTGAAATCTCATCAGCTAACGGATTCGCTTCTCTAGACGGAACGTCAACGCTCATCTGGCGATACTTTCTTATCTTTGCTATTTTTAGAAAAAAATTAAACATTTTTTTTCTTCTTCTTGTGGTCGATGGAGTAATCACTAATCAATGAACAAAACTGTACGTAGGTTCCTGGACAAAGCCTGTTTAAACACGGGGAGAGAAGGAGCTTGGTCAGTCTGCAGCAAGGCGCAGGTCGAGGAGACGAAGATCGTGCTCCGCATGCTCCCCATCTTCTTCAGCGCCATGGTGGCCCACATACCGAGCCCTCTCCTGGTCGCCTTCACCGTGCAGCAGGGCATGACAACGAACACGAGGCTGGGCAGGGTGCACGTCTACCCGGGGATGCTGTTCGTCATCCCGTCCACGTTCCAGATGCTGACGCTCCTGGCGTACGACCGCGTCCTTGTACCCCTGCTGCGCCGCCGCACGGGCTACCTGAGCGGCATCACGCACCTGCAGCGCATCGGCGTCGGCTTCCTGACCACGTGCGTGGCGCCGGCTGTCGCGGCGGTGGTCGAGCGGAAGCGGAAAGCGACGGCGGCGGCCGGCGACGGCGCGCAGATGTCGCTGTTCTGGCTGGCGCCGCAGTTCTTCCTGATCGGCGTCTCCGACACGACGTCCTTCGTCGGGCTGCTCGAGCTTTTCAACAGCGAGGCGCCCCGCGGGATGAAGTCCATCGGCGTGGCGCTGTTCTGGTGCCAGTTCGGGATGTCCTCCCTGCTCGGCACGCTCCTGGTGCGGCTGGTGAACAGGGTCACTCGTCACGGAGGTGGAGGACGTGGGTGGCTGGAGGGGGCGACACTGAACAGCAGCCACCTCGACCTGTTCTACTGGACCGTCACGGCGGTCGCGTCTCTCGGGTTACTGAACTACCTCTACTGGGCCAGGAGGTACAAGTACCGACACGATCCGAGAGCAGCGGTGAAGACGGCGGCGGTGGAGGATGACGATGGGTGCGCCTAGCATGGAGTGCTCAATTCCAGCGTCTCAATATATCGATCATGTGCTCTTTCTTATTACTCTACCGTGTGGATATATAATGCTCGTCTAAGAAAGATGAGTGACTCTTACTTTCTTTACCCTATACCATCTGTATAGCAGTTCGACGTGGACGCGTCCAAAGATTATACTGTATCTCATATATTCTTTTGATAATTAATGTCTATGTTTGTTAAAAGAAATTTCTCTCGTCGTGCATGCGTGGTTTTCTCTGAGATGCAGGCATCAACTTGGTTAAAACATAGTAGTACAAGAGATGTTATAATGCTTAAAGTTAATCACAACTGTCTATTTAATTGGATCGATGGTTAAAAATAGTGAAATAACTAATTAAAGATATCAAAATAATTAGCTCAGTATCAATTTTTAAAAATCGATGGCTGAGATTATCTCTCAAAACATAATCTCTCTCTCTGAGCTACTAGCAAGCATGGTGCGTCACCAGGACCGGATTATTTCATCGAGCAGATGAAGGGCAACAGAGTCCAGAGGGCACCAGGCGTCGCATCCCAACCAATCGAACCACCGGATTGCACAGATTTCTCCACTTGCACCGACGCCCAGAGGCCCCAGACCCAGTATCCTCCACTTCTCATTTATGCGACGCAACAGAGCTGCCACCGGATCGTGTCGGAGTACGGCAAGAAAGGAAAGGAAGGGCCCGATGGCGATGGGAACAACGGCCGTAAGTGGGTGAGTCGATCGAGCAAACAAACAACAAATGGAGAATCAGCGGCGAGTTGGTCGCCGGCGGAGAAGCGCAGCGGTGGAGCGGCGATGGATGGGAAATCTCGAAAGGAACACATTTTGTGTGGGCTTGGCCGGTAAGCAGATCGACGTTGTATATGTGGGACGCCCAAGAGACACGCAATTTCTAGGATTCCTGGCCCAGAGCCACTCTGCGTTTCCGTTTGTTTTTGTCTCGAGCGAAATGCATTAAAATTAACTTTGAATAGCCGAGATACTGAGTTAACAAAGCATCAAATACCGGTCTGACTTTACAATTTCAATGAAATAGTTCTGGATCGGTTAGCAAAATTGATCGATTTTCTCAATTTTGCTCTTGTTCGTTTCCCAATGTCCAGGAGACCAGGAAGCCACGTCGAGCAGAGACAGCCCCGGATTCTCCCAACATCGTCGTGCAGACGCGGCATTTCCATGTATCTTCGAGTGCTCGGACTTGGCTGATCAGCCGTAGTATGATTGAGCAGCTAGCTCACCCCCCTCTGTTTTCATGTTCATAATAACGATAACAATTTAAAAATTCGTACTATTATGACTCCAGACTTTGTTCCGTAGTACAAGCGTGGATTAGGTCGCGCTGCTGTTACGCTTTGTCGGCCGGCCGCGCGTGGCCGTTTCGCGGATGAACGGACGGCTGCAAGTCTGCCCTGCGCATACGTCCGAACTCAAAAAAATCCGCTTATAGGGGTTTTCTAGTTCATGTGGATTAGAGCTGGACTACCGGACCAGCGATCAGTTCATCATTATGCATCCCGGTACCAAACGACATGGCGCGCTGTCAGGTGGCCCGCCGATTCCGTCGTGCGCGCGTCGCTTTCTTCCCTATAGCCATAGGTGTGTCTACGCAAGCGAGGCAGCTAGCTGCCATGCAAGCTGGAAGGCAAACGCGACAACCACCGAGCTAGTGTCAGCTACTGTCGTTATTACAATTTGTATTTCTTCTAAAAATCGACGGCTTAGATTCATTCGATGTTTCATTTCTTAGAAGATGAAAAAAAAAGATGATCTACCTAAGACCTTTAAAGTAGGTTATTTGGCTTTGAAATTAACCCAAAGTCACGTTCGTAAGAGGTCGTACCGGTTTGAGGACTAGCTGGTTACATAGTAGTTACTGCTGGTCACTAGTAGCTTGTCAACGTCAGAAATCGAAACAAAACAGAGCTTCAGCATTTTGCATGTAACCACTCTGCGTTGTACTGTGCCCGTTTGATCTGTACTCCAATATATGCGCACCGACACTGCACACAGATTGGAGCGAGAGAGAATATCATGCTCTTTTGGTCATGAACAAAGGAAAATGAGTAAATTTTACAAAACTATTGGTATTTTATAAATATTATCACAAAACTACAAATTTAAATCATAGTTTCAGAAAATTACAGATTTGCTACAGTAAATTTCAGACACGTTGCATAAAATCTGCAGTGTTGTGATAATTTGAGTATAAAACCTGTAGTTTTGTGATAAATTAGATACAAAATCTGTAGTTTTGTGATAAATTTGATTCAAAATATGTAGCTTTATAAAATTATAGCTTAAATCTGTAGTTTTGTGATAATTTTTATAAAATACCTGTAGTTTTGTGAAATTTACTCAAAGAAAATTCATCGCTACCCATCCACCAAACAGGCACAGTATTTGTTTACCTGCCGTTTGACACAGTGGATTAGCTCCATCATCCATGTTGGCGCTACCTGCCATCCTCTGTAGTGATTCTGCTCCCCCGCAGGCAGCAAATTGCTTATTAGCCTTATCCACAATGCTTTTGGAAGATCAGGGCAATGCACTTTTGGATGATGCATAGGATATAAAATCAGTTCATGCATGATACGTATAATTACATTATTACCATCATTTTCTTCGAACATACTGTACCATTTATTATCATCTCAAACAACAAGCAATTTACAGAGCAAATGTTACTGAAACATGTCCTTGCATATAGCGCGCATCATCAGTCCCAGCAGCCAAAACCATGGGGACTCAACATCATGTCTTTCTTTACAATAGGTATTACATACTTGCAAAAGTATACGTGTAGTATAGGCACGTATATGTACATACATCGTACTGTACGTTTGCATGCGGAGCAAGCAATCCATCAACGTTTCATGCATGCCGGCCGTGGTGATCCGATCAGGCGGCGGTTTCTTGCATGTAGGGTAGCAGCGCGACGTGGTTCTGGCGGCGCAGCTGCTCGTAGAAGTGGCGGATGAACTCCTCCGCCTCGTCGTCGACGGCGTCGCGGCCGGCGCCTTCGTCCTCCGACGAGTAGTTGGAGACGCGCACGGAGAACGGGCCAGACTCCTCCCCCGGCGCGAGTTCCGGCGTCAGCAGCCCGGGCGACGACGGCGCCGGGGAGGCCGCGTAGCACTCGAGCCTGGCGAGAACCGGCGCCGGCGAGGCGACGTCCTCCACCTCCTCCGTCGCGGCGCCGAGGCAGGGGAAGTATGCGTGGCCGTGGCGCCTGCTGGAGAACGACCCCGGGTCGGGGCTGTTGCTGCACGAGAATTCGTACTCGCGGCGGCGCAGCGCGTTGCCGTGGTAATACCCACCGCTGTACCCGTGACCGTGGTGGTGGGAGAGGAGGTTGGCGACGGCGCGCGCGACGGCCTTGTTGCGGCGCTTCATGAGGAGGTGCGCGCTGAGGAACAACTTGCGCTTGTTGGCGAGCACGCCCTTGCGCACCATGAAGAACACGGCGCGCAGGTAGCTCCACATCCGCTTCGCCGCCGCCGGACCCTCCATGCTTCTGTCCCTGCCGAATCGGACACGGCGACGAGGGCGAGAGGTTGAGCTTAATTTGCGCGATGGACGAGTAGTGCGTGGCAAGCAAGGTGGCATGTACGAGAGAAAGCTCGAGCAGCTCGGTCGGGATCGGAACGAAGGACGGGCTAGGAGAAGAAGGCGAGATATCTATCGGGAGACTGTTTATTGTCCCTGGTGGTGGTAGAGTCTGACAGGCAATGCCTTTGCCGTGCTGCGTGGTGGAGGTGTATATATAAGAGCATCCAACCCCACAAGCAAAGCGCGGCGGCAGAGGGAGGAGACGGAGAAGAAAGCTGTGCCTTAGCCTGGAAGGCTGATGCCTGATGGGGGAGGTGATGTGGTGGTGGCCGGCCCGTCGGCGAATGGACATATGGATCAGACGGACGGATAATTCCGTGGCGTTCGTCTCGGTTGGTGGCGCTTTTGCCCGGCTGGCTTTTCGGTCTCGCTGCTGCTTTGCGTGCGGCACTGGTTCCTCGTCGCCACCTGCCGCCGGTGGACGGACGGATGGAGGGGGGTGGGGGGTTGGACACATGATGAACGATTTGAAGCTCACGTTCTACCGCGCTTTTTGTTGTGTTCTTCGTTAGCCGTTCGTTGTTCGGTTGACACGAATTCCCACCCTGTACTGCTGTAGTCTAGCAGCAGAGCAACATCGTCTCTCTGGAGTTTCACGTTTTCTCCATCATCGCCGCTGTCAAAACGCATGAAAACGAACGCGATGTATCTGATGAGAATAGATCTTCATTCTGTGAGATGCGTATACATGGAAAATGAAATGAACTCTGATCGATGGTATGAAAGGAACATGACGGATGCTCCGGAGTCGTTTCTTGGCGGCAGCCACGTGTCACCGGCCCTTTGTTTCCTTAGTCCGGTGATCTTTGACACTGCCGGAACGGATCAACCTGAAAAAAGTAACTCAACATGCCCGGGGGGCAGTCCATGAGCTTTTCTACCACCTTCTTCTCGAGGTCGAGGATGAAGACGGCGCCGCCGTCGAACAGCACGAGCATTGCCCCGCCGTTGAACTCGAACCACTCCCGATGCATCACGGGCGCGGAGCCACGACCACGCGGTGCCCGCGGGATCGATCATGTCACCTCCGTCTTGCTGATTCCAAACCTCCACGTGCATGCCGTACACGCTGGCGATGGAGAGCCTGCCACCTCCGTCGACAAAGAGGAACGGCGTCTTCCCGACGGTGAGAGGGAGCTTGGTCCAAGAGACCCGCGCTTCGCTGCCCAGCTCCGCGCTGAGGATTCACGCAGCTAGTGTGGGCGGGCGAATCGCGTGATCAGTGTAGAGCCAGTGCGCCGCGCCCCGATGAACGGCGGCGGCGCGCGCTCCCACCCGGTGGAAGCCTACGCCGTGCCGGAACAATGTGGGAGTGCTCCAGCTGCGCGCGGCGGCGAAGTGCGAATGTACGTGCACCTTATGGTAACTTGGGTCGTAGATCGTGACAAGCAGCTGCGAGAATACGTGTCTCCCTGATGGCCGGTGCTTTCCGTCGGCGGCCGTGACGAGTGCGCAGCCGCACAAGTGTGGACCCCAGCAGGTGCGGTCCAATGGCGGGGTAACGTGGCGTTCACCGGTGACAGGGTTGCATACGCCGAAGAGAACTCCGGTACTCCTATTTAACAGCTGATCAGCGTGGGGGACGAGGCACATGAGCACGATGCCGCGGAGCGACGGCAGAGGCGAGGCGTAGTTGAAGTCCCCGTCCTCGTCGGCGATGAACGAGGTGAGTGCACGGACCGTGGCAGTGGGGCGCCCGCCAAGAGGAGACCCCGGCGTCGGAAAGAAGGCGGGCGCGAAGGCGGAGCCGTTCGGATTCGTCCGAGCCCTCAACATGCTTTCACGAGTGATGAAATTCGTGTGCTGGGCCTGCTGGCAGAAGAAGCCGAGGAGGCGTGTGCCGTGTCCGTGGCCCTGGGCCGGCGAGAGCCATCGGAGGAAGGCCAGGTCGGTGAAACGGCGAAGCCACAGTCGGGACGTGACGGCCAACACGAAGAGGTCCTTGATGCGCAAGCGAGAGAAGACGTCGAGGAGGACGTCATCCGGTAGAGCCTCGAGGCCGCCCGCGCCTCCCTTTGCACCCGGCGCCGCCATGATCTGATGATCGTCTGGGGTACGTACCTAGGGTTTTAGCTTGATTGATGCGTTTATATGTAATGACATGTATCAGATTGATCCTCTATGGAACACAAACTCTGGAACGCGGTGGCGTGTTGGGCTGTACGCATCCGGCCAGGAGAAGAAAATTGGGCTTCAAATCGAGACGGATTCCTCTTGATAAATGGGCCTCGCGAAGCCCAGCTCAGCCCAACAGGAAATACTCTCCCAGCCCAATATTTCCTGCAGAATGGTATCCTTGCAGTCGAAGAGGCTGCGGGGTATCCTGTGCAAATCTGATTTAAATAAATTTGAACAATTGCAAGCATTATACTGTGCACTTTTCACGAATGTATAAAATGGAAGCATAATTTGTGAACGCTGAGCTGTTCGATCTTGCCGCTAAAGCTTCCAGTAGAGGCCAGCGCGGTGAACGACTCCGGAGACGAGCGCCCAGAAGAGGATCTGGGCGAAGAGGACGTAGAGGAGGATGCCGACCCTGGTGGAGTGCCAAACCCTCACGAACACATGCTTCCTCACCCAGTAAACCTGCACAAAATAGCTCTTTGATTAACTTGGACGAACTGAACTGAAGAAATCAGACCCAATTGATCTTACCAGCGTGTTGTTGGGGCCCTCGTAGTACCAACCGTTCAGGAACCCCTCGAAGATGCCTGCAGCGGCCATCACGTAGACTAGCATCGCGTTCATGCCGATCCACTGCAGCGGAGCGAACACGAAGCGTAAGTTCAGGATGTCAACCTGCAGGGAAGTTGATGTTAATTTTCAGAATGCTCTTCATTGTTCAGGTCCCAATGCATGAAAGAGTCCGGGGCATGCATACCAGCAAGTAGAATATGGAGAACACAATGCCGGCAGCACCTGCGGTGACGCAGACGTAACTGAATGTGTAGAGCTGTTTGTTAAGCGGAATCGCTGCGAACAAATGAGAAATCCACCGGGTCAGAAACTGGCGAATTAGATGATGATATGAGTTATTCACAAACTTTTTCTTCAATTACCATGTGAAAAATGCAGAACAAGTCCGAGAACAAGCAGAGCTACGCCCATGGTGACCCACTGCTTCAGCCTATCCCTATGACTCTGAAATTGCAGAAAAAAGAAGCATGTCAGAAGAAGTTATATGCGGCAGGCTCTGCTTTCTGCCACCATGAAAGACCAGGAGCAAGATCAACCTGCATATGGACAAGAACATGCCCGTAGCGCACCCCGATGATTGTACTCAGCACTGCAGAAAACGAGCTGCAAAACCAGCAAGCAGGGAGTCTTAACCTGAATCTGACCACGGTAAGCAGTGTTATCATGCATGAAAAATTCAGGCGTTTTTTTAAGAAGTTTTGACATGCTAAGGCCTCTTTGGATTGAAAGAAACTTTTTCTATTCCTGTATTTTTTCTGTGAAATCGAACTGATTTCTATGAAATTCTTGCACAATTCCTACGAAAATCCTGCGTTCCAAAGAAGCCCTAAAATGATAGCAGATGTCTTGCATGAATCTGATAGTGACAAGTACCTCAGTATCCCTTCAGGTTCAAATGGAGCAACACACCATGCTGGGGCGTCTTTTTTGAAAGGCCCTTCATGTGGGGAAGCATCAGTACAGTCCTGCATGTACCAGTACAGTAGTCGACGTGACTGAAATACGGAGTAACAATTAGGAAAAGCAAAGAATTTCTGTAGGGAGGGAGGCACACACCCTGTGCCTTCTCCAAGCTGGTCTCTGGTACATGTGATTCAAGCCAAGGACTTTGCGGTCAATGTAACCTACAGCATTGCAAGGAGGGTTCAATTTTCCCCTTGTACCACATGTCACCTAAGCATTAGAGAGACACAAAATGAGCTGCAATTTTTGTCACAGAAACTACTTGTACTGAACTAATTCAGTAATCGAAGATGGAGAAATCCCCTACTGTCAAAACTTTGCCGTAATTTGGGCTATCAACATTTCGCACTCTGAACTGCCAGTCTGGAACATAAATCCCATAAACAAGGGACATGTAGACCACTAGAATGCAGCATGCAACAATCCTGCAAATTCACGGAATATCAGTTTGTTTTTTTAAGATGACACGAGATCACAAGGCATGCGAATCTCACCATTGGGAAAAATACAGCCTGAAGATAGAAAATCCTGAACTTGACTGGTCTTGAACCTTCGCGTCTTGTGTTACGATTTCTAGGACTGCAACTACCAGGTATGCAAGGGCAATCCTCTGGAAGAGCAAGGACCAAATTATTCCTACAAGAAGATATCACCCTTTTTTTCATCCATGAAGGCATCTCAGAGCACGTACCTGCAGAATACCACCCCATCGTACGTGCTTCATGTCAACTCCGTAAGACAGATCATCTGGAGCATGGGAGTAACCACCTGCAAATGTTCATAAATTGCTAATGCATCAGATAGGGAAAGTTGAGCATATTTGTTCATGACATCGGTATAAGTTGACCATGCAAACAGATAATTTTTGTGCTGGTGACCTCATGTGAGGATTTGGAGAGTCGTAAACTGAATCACCTTGCAATAGGACCCCCCAAAAGAGCAGCTTCAGTGTCCTGATAACTAGTCTTCTCACAGCTCGACCGCGGTCTGGAATTCTCTGCATGTTTGTATCCGGAGAGGTTAGGTCAATAAATATTGAAATCGTTCCACTGCGAGCAACTTATTTATTATGCATATTCTGTTCCAGCAACGTAAAATTCAACTTGACTGATAGCATCCATGGCGTACAAGGAAAGAGAGGAATGGAGCCCTGCCTGGTTGATGCAAATAGGAAACAGAGCAGGACGGACCTTGAGGGAAAGGGGTATAGCCATGCCAACGATGAAGAGGAAGAAGGGCATGACGAAGTCCGCGAGGTTGCAGCCGTTCCAGGGGGCGTGCCCGATGGCCGGCCACTCGCCGCCTGAGCCATCCACGAGTATCATCAGCTGCACCCAATCGAACACACACACTGATCACTGAAACACTGGCATCTCGTTTTGTAGCTTTTGTACCCCGAATTCCCAATGGAAAACCTGAAGCATCGACTCTGTCAAACTATTGAGTTGCAGTTGGCAGTTAAATTACTGGAAACCTTTCCAGTTGTTCCAGAAAAGGAAACCTTCTCACTAATTCTCTGGCCGTCATGACTCATGAGATGAGCTAGCCTGGAAATTAGAAGGCAAGTTCAGGAAGAGTCACTCACAGCGACGGTGAGACCACGGAACACGTCGAGGGAAGCAACCCGCTTGCTCCGGCGCGGCGCCTTCTCGTTGGGATCATCCTCTTCACTCACCGGAGCACGGTGGCGGCCGGGGTCCTCCTCGTCGACAGCACCCTGCGGCGGTCGCCGCTCAGCATTCTTGCTGCTGTTATCCATGGGATCCCACACTCCCCGCCTCGCCCCCTCCAACTCGGCAGCAGCAGCAGCCGTTCAACGGGGCAGCCGAGTGCAAACAGGGAAGAGGACGGATAAGAGCAGAGGAGGATTCCGATTACTTGAAGCAATCGATCACCCATCAGCTTCTTGTCGTTCTCCGGCGTGCCAACGGCGCCGCGAGGGCCATAGACAAAGGCGAATGATTGAACAGCCAGCCACCGGGCCGTGAGTCAATGACAGGTGGACCGCGCACGTGCTGCGGAGTGCGGACCAATGTTTCCCGGTGAACGAGACGGATTTGGGGATATTTTTTTTATTTGTATATTGCCATTTACAGGTGCCCATCTCAGTTTCTGGCATATGTGAGATCTTTTATGACTATGGACAGTGAAGTTTATATGCAAGTTGGTCCCTGTTCGGATATGTTTGCTGCTCCACTGAAATGGTTAGTTACAGTTGAGTTAGTCTTGGAGCTCAATATTTTCTTGATGTAGCACCACTGTGTGCGGGTACCACAAAATACACCATGTAAATACTCAATCTATTACTTAAATAAATTGTTGTTACCGTTGCTTTCTAATATCATTTTTATTGAACTTTGAAGGGGAAGGAGAGTGGGATATGAAAAGGGGGTTGCAGGAGGGAAATGAGCTCCTCCCTAGACCCTGAACCCTGATGAGGCATATGGCAAACTCATGGCGGAGATGATGACATAACAACATTGGCTTTGTACTGAAATCCTCATATATAAGTTCAACAACTCAACCATTCTCTATCTAAACATACTAGGTTTTACTCAAATCTCGTACTGCATTCCAACCTGCAGTGTCTTGGCATGATCTATCTTTAGTCTTGATATGCCAGACCTGAAATTCTTTTGCAGGAGCCTATACAAGATATTGATCACGAACCGCTTCATCCAGTTCTGCTCCTTGCTCATCTGCAGGATCGTCCTCCCGAACACGAACACATAACCTTCCGCAACAGCGGACCGCATGAGCTCGGCCTCCTCGGCGCTCCTGGCGACCTCCTTGAGCGCGGCGACGACGGACCCAACGAACCCGTCGCCGACCAGGTCGTGCTTGTCCATGTACCCGTACTGCACGACGCAGCGGTACACCCCCGCGGTCTCCTGCCTGGCCACGAGGAACCGCTCCTCGGGCAGCACCGACCGCACCGGCACGTCCCGCACGGTGACGAACACCGTCAGCTCCCGGAGGCACGCCGTGTGCTCGGCGTAGCGCCGCACGATGGGCGGGATGCCGTTGACCAGGTCCGTGCAGAAGAAGCAGACGCCCGGGGCGCGCGCGCTCCGGGCCACCAGCGCGTCGAGCTCCGCTCCGCCGACGGCGAGGCGCGCCTCGTACCCGGCCTTCAGCCTGCGGCCGTACGTCCAGGCCAGCGTGGGCACGAGGAGGAACGCGGCGATGGCGAACGGCACCCAGCCGCCTTCCACGACCTTGGTCATCAGCGCGCTCATGTACACGCCTTCCACGGCGACGAAGGCGCAGTAGAAGAACGACGCCAGGGCGATGTGCACCTTCCAGATGACGAGCATCACCACCGTCATCAGATGAGTCGTGATAAGCATGACGAAGATCACAGCGACACCTGTAATTAATAAGCCAAATAAAGAAAAGGTTCTTGTCAATCAGATGCATGGCTCGTAAAATCACTGCATGCGATGCCAAGCTAGCGGAATTGCTTACCAAACGCGCGGCCGATCTCCGGACCACCTCTGAACCCGACGGTGACGAGGACGCAGACGGCCATCAAAAGGTAGTTAATCTCCGGGCAGTACACCTGCCCTTCGTGCTCCTCCGAGGTGTGCTGTATGGTGACTCGAGGGAAGCAGCCAAGAGCGACGGATTGGCGGATGATCGAGAAGCTAGCAGATATCAGAGATTGGCTCGCGACAATGGCGGCGAGCGTAGCGACCGCGAACATCGGCCAGAACAGGAGCTCCGGGATGCAGCTGTAAAACGCTGTGCTCAGGTCGGAAGGGTGCTTGATCAGGTACGCTGCTTGGCCGGAGTACGCCAGGAGCAAGGACGGGTAAACCACCGCCGAAAACGCCATCTGCATGGGAATTGGAAAGGAGTTAATAAAGGAGCAGACGATGAATTGAATTTCCGTTTTTGATCAAAGTTTTTATACTACTAGGAAAATATGTTTACCTGGATTGATTTTTTGTTGAAGTGTCCCAAATCGGCGAACATAGCTTCAGCACCTGGTTACCATCACAAGAACGCAACCAAAAGCAAATATTCAGACATTCACACCAGATGAATGAACCAAATTAAGATCAGAGAACAAAAGACTTTTAATTCATCCTAACCGGTGATGCAGAGAATAACAGCTCCGAGCTGCTCCCATCCGACCCTTTTATCCTTCCCGAAATAATAGTATATATAATGTGGCGACACCGCTTTCAGAACAGGTGGGTAGTACTTGACGATGTTGTACACTCCGATCATGGCCATTGATCCGAACCACATGAGCATGATGGGCGAGAAGGTGAAGCTCACTTTGCTGGTGCCGAATCGCTGGATGAGGAAAAGGAGGACCAGGATCACCACGCTCAGGATCACAACATGCTCTGCAGAAAGGCGACCGTCAAATATCTGCCAGATTTAGTTTCTTACTGCAATGCTAATAATTTAAAGCAGCCAAAGATCAAATAACCTTGGTTGATTTGCGGAGATCTGGATTCGATTCCTTGGACTGCGGAAAGAACTGAACAGATAGAGCAGGAACCAGTCAGATATCAGATATGAATCAGAAAAGATCTGAATGTTGTGACCTACAAGTACGTACGTACCTGAGATGGCTGGAGTGAGGGCGCCATCTCCAATCATCATGCACGTCCCAACGAGCACGAAGTAGGTCACAACAGATTGCATCTTGGAGCTGCCCTCGAGCCAGCGGTGCAGCTTCGACGGCAGCCCTCTCTTCTGGCCGTGGAAGCTGAGATCGGCGTCGGACTCGAGCCGCGTGACGGGCACCGGCGTGTCGCCCTTGAAGTTGACGTGCTGGCGCAGGAGCGAGTAGAGCGCGAACGTGCCGCCCTCGCCGTGGTCGTCGGCGCGGAGGACGACGAGCACGTACTTGACCAGGCTCATCATGGTGAGCGTCCAGAAGATGAGGCTCAGCACGCCGAGGATGTCCGTCTCGCCCGCGCCCGGCAGCACGAGGGACGAGAACACGTACAGCGGCGACGTGCCGAGGTCGCCGTACACGATGCCCAGGGACTGGTACGCCAGCACCACCGTCTGCCACCGCGTGAACGTCGTCTGCTCCCGGTGCTTCGTCCTGTAAGCCGTGCTGAAGCTCATGGTTCGGCCAGCGGCGCCGCCGCCGCCGCCAGTTCCGTCACCGGCGACATCCTCGCTGTCCTTCTCGGCGGCGACATCTATTACGAGGTCGCCGGCGGCCGGCCCGGCCATGGTGTTTGCCCGGCGGTTACTCCAGTAGATTAGGAACCAAGGCTTGCGAATTATATGTGGCATTGCTGTTCGAGGCTTTTATAATCGCGGATCTCGAGGTTGTCCGTTTCGTTTTACGCGTTTTCTGTTGCAAAAGATCAGGTCATCAGATTTGCTGCGTCCGTCTCGTAAATGAATTCTTTCGTTTGGGCCGAAAAAGAAAAGGAAAAATTAGCACACTTCGGCTGGGGGCCCTTGTCACGGCCCATAAGCTGATGGTAACAGAAGAAGTGGCGCGTGACGTGGCAGGAACCGCAACACGTCGATTCCCCATCGTCGGGCGGACCCTCGCTGCATTTTCTTCCTCTACCTCCCGACGCACTCGTCCCTCTCTCCCCACCCGCGTGGCCTCCCTCCGCACCGCACCGACACACGCCTGCGCCGCTTAAACCCAAGCCCCGGACCCCGATGGCCGCCGCGCCGCAGCTGCACCCGGCGCCGGCGGTGGTCACAGAGGGGACCGCGCCTGCGGGGCCCCTGCCCGCGCCCGCGG
>BCLF01000009.1:701215-719260 GCA_001602275.1 Zoysia japonica | reverse complement strand
CTGCGGGGCCCCTGCCCGCGCCCGCGGCGCCGCGGCCGTACGAGGTGGCGGTCGCCGCGGCGGAGCTCCGGCCGGTGGACTGCAACCTCGCGGCGCTGTGCGACCACGTACAGGCGGAGGGATTCGGCGCCGGCGCCTTCTCCGACGTGGTCGTGGAAGCCATGGGCGCCACCTACCGCCTGCATCGCCTCATCCTCTCCCGCAGCGCCTACTTCAGGTGAGCCCCTCGAATCTGGAGCCCCGGGTTTAGTTTTATTCCTTGTGGATCGACATTTCAGCTGAGATCTGATCATCTGCGACTGTTGCGAGACTAGAATTGCAGTATTACCTCTTCACTGTGGCCCAGACGATCATCTTTTTGTGAATTTGTTTTTCTCTGCAGCTAATTTGTTTTCATTTCACTTGCATCGTTTAATACTGCCATATAGTTCGATCGTGTAATTAAAACTACAATTGCATTACAACTTCTGTATAAAATGTCTGGCAGAAATATGCTTCATGGTCCTTGGAGAGAGGCTGGGGCACCTACAGTGGTCTTGCAAATAGATGATGCCAATGTTGATTCAGAGGCAATTGCAATCGCACTAGCATATATTTATGGCCAACCCCCCAAGCTTAATGATAGCAATGCCTTTCGGGTGCTTGCAGCTGCATCATTCCTGGATCTTCAGGTTTACTTGACCCATTTTAGCTATTTATTTGACGAAATTCATTTTTTTTATATCTCATTTTACTGTATTGTTTTTTCACTCGCATGGTCAATTGCAGGACTTATGTACAATATGTACTGACTTTATTATTTCCGAGCTTTGGACATCAAACTTTTTACAATATCAGGTACGTTCTTACTATCACACAGCTGGTGTTTGTAAATAGGTATATTGAGGACGTCCTTATTTTATTGTAGCAATGAATCATTCACTTTCTTCGCTTTGATCATTCATAGCTAATCTCAACTTTATTTTATTACCAATAGTTGTTTGCAGAGAGTCAAGACTATGGTAGTCACGGAGAACGTGTCAGAAATGCTTGTTGGGGTTATCTTTGTCAAAGTGCCACTCTAGAACTACGAGAGGTGAGTAGCCTTTATAGGAAATTTGCTGGTTAAATGGTGAACCTTTTATCTGTACAAATGCTATGCAACCTTTCAAAGGCATTGTTCTTGAAGAAGGTACTATCATATTTTAGCATGTTTGTTACCAGTAGTTTTGCATTGCTTATTGAGATGACTGCATGTGAATTGAAAGTTATTTTGTTTATTAGACATTGATAGAGATGATCTAATTATGATTTATGTCTACCCTATCATCCATGCATTGAAGTTGCAGCAATATCCTTCTGTCTGCTACATGAGTGGATTGTGGTATGTTTTTATTTAAACCATTAAAATAGTGACTATGTTGTAATAAGTGGGGATTGTATGAAAAAATCAACTGCTATTCTTAGTTGATTTTTTTTTTGGGAGCATGAGGGTTTACCATTGTGGTTGGTTTTGACAGGGTTTCAAGATTCAATATATGTCATTTATGGATGATTGACAGGCTAGAGCTTTTAATGACTCGAAAGTTTATTTTCTTTTTCTTTTGTTTTTGGAAGGTGCTGCCAAAGCTCTCCTCACAAACTTTGCATGCTCTCCTTACATCTGACGAGTTGTGGGTACCTAATGAGGAGAAACGGTATGTTAGCATTTATTTTTCTTCTGACTGATGTTGCAAGCCCATTTGTGACAAAACTTAGCTTGTTATTTGAAGGTTTGAACTAGCATTGTTCACTCTGCTTGCAAAAGTTACTATGCGTGAGATACAAGTTAGTGGGAATGAAACAAGCTCACCCGATGCCGAATGTTACATGAGGAAGGGGAAAACTCCAATGAATGACCCTGGTGAGGAACAGCTAGTGGAGTCTGAATTGCAGAACATGAAGTTGCATGATAACCTGGTGAGTGAAAGTGCCCATAGCATTATTGGTATTTCAGATACGGTAACTCCTGCTAGTATTATATCATATTCCAAATGATGCTCAAAGTTTTTTTTGCATTTTGTTCAGTATGTCATGATTTTCCTTGTTTCATCTAATAATTAATTATTGTGAAGCATAAGTATATTAAGAATGTATTGTTGTTCCAAAATTCAGAATGCAGAAGCTTCCACGAGGATGGAGAATGACTGCTCTACAGGAGGATCATCTGGAGAAAGCACATCATATCAATTTAGTGAAAACATCTGGCTTTCCAGTGACCAAACCACAAAAAGTTCCTCGAGGACATCTACTGAGTGGGGAAGGGCAAATACATCACTTTGGGGTGGTAGGGTTGTTGGTCGCCGGCAAGTTAGATGCACAGGGGGTAGCTCTTGTCTATCTACTGATGAATATAACGCCTTTATCAATATATTCGAAAGAGGCTCGCTTCTATACTGCAACATGTCATTTGACTCGCTGTTGAGCGTTCGAAAGCAACTTGAAGAATTTGGATTCCCTTGCAAAGCTGTCAATGATGGTCTTTGGCTACAGGTTTTTGCTCTATTCTGTCTTGTAATGCGGACTCTGTTCCTTTTAGGACTGTGCCTAAAGACTTTAATGTTTTGGTATTGCAGATGCTTCTATGTCACAGAGTGCAAGCTATTGTTGCTGATACTTGCAGAAACTGTTGCCTTACAAGTAGTTCTTGTTCTTGCAAGCAAGCATATGTGAGCTCGCATACCCACTACAGGCATGAACATGACCGGAGCAGTGCTTCTAGCACTATAGGTAATATCTACCTTGCAGATGCCCAGGTTGATGGGAATGTTGGTCTTGGGCCTGTCCGTGTTAACGTAAGAGGAGCAGTTGATGGACTTGCTGGAATTGGGAGGGGAAACTCAAATGTACCTGGTACAGCATGGGCCCCTACGCGTTATGTCTTCTCCCGTGTTCCTTACGGCCTTGGTTCAAGAAATGGCCAGCAATCATTTGCAAATGATGAATCAGAGCCTAGAATTGATCGCAATGGAGATGTTTCGGTAGATGGTCTTACTGCATTAGTTAATATTAGCCAAGAAAACTGTGCTACTCAACAGCCGGAAAGTTCATTTGAGACTGGCATGCAGGCAAAATATTGTAATGTTGCATCTGTTTCCACTCCAGGTGGTTCTGTCCAGATGCAGGAGTCAAAAGAACATGAACTTGTGTCAGATTGGGAAGTCACAGAGGATGCAACTATTTCATTAGACATGAAAACACCACTTAGTCATTTTCCACCTTTCCGGTTTGGGTAAGATAACTGAATTACTATGTTTCTACTTTTTAATTATCAAACAGCACCCTGGTGGAACTTATCTATCTAGCTTGCCTGAATGAAGAGTAATTTCGTAAGTCATTCAAGAGGGGGTCCCCCCTGAGGATAGTTTATTTCAAGGTTGCAAGTTGGGTTGTTGCCTTATTGATAATTTGAAGAAATATAGACTAACGAACCAAGAAATGTTGTGCTATTTGTTGTTTATAGCTTGCAAAGATGGATTGCACATTGATTCCTTATTCTGACATGTATTGACCAGTTTACTACTGCTCACAGGGTTGAGTTTGAAGATGTGCATAGGCTTGCTGATGGTCAGGTGAAACATTCCCCTGAAGTATTTTATGCAGGCTCCTTGTGGAAGGTTAGCTTTCTTGTCTTGAATCTGCCCGTTCTTCTAATGTCTTAAATTCAGTTAAATGATAGATAGAAACATCTGCAGGTCAGTGTTCAGGCATTCAATGATGAGGATCCTCATGGGAGACGTACCCTTGGTATTATTTATAATTTTTAGTATTCTCACCCGTGCCTTTTGTCTCTGTTGACCCTGCAAAAAATAACATGACATAGTCAGTACTCAATTGGAAATGCTCAAATGCAGGACTTTTTCTTCATCGACGCAAGGCTGAGCTATTAGATCCCATGAGGAAGGTGAGTGATTTACTGGATCCAGATGTTGTTAGGCATTACAATGAACTAATAAACTTGTATTCCTCAGGCCCATATTTACATAGATCCCCGTGAAAAGGTTACTGCTCGGTATCAGGTAATATCCACCTCTTCATCATTGTTTTGCTGTGATTACGTTATATGGGTTAATTTGCCATCTATATGTTGCGTGTAGCTCATCTGCCCATCGAAAAGAGAGGTTATGATATTTGGAAGCCTTAAGCAAGCAGGGACTCTGCTACCTAAAGCCCCAAAAGGCTGGGGTTGGCGCACTGCGATACTCTTTGATGAGCTTGCAGATCTTCTCCAGGGTGGAGCCCTGAGAATAGCTGCTGTAATCCAGCTTGTCTAATCCAACAATTGCTTCAAACAATGACCTGCAAGGCTGTGGTGGTGATCACAGCAGTGCGTGTAGCTAATACCTACAACGGCTGGACATGTACTGTTCAAATGCTTAGTCACATATAATGTATGTTCTGGAGTGTGTAAAAATGATTTGTATATAGTAAGAACTGTTTGATTGGTAGATCTTGGGGTCGAGTTGGGCTATGCATAATATAGTAAGTTTTGAGTTTTTTTTTTAGATACCACGGGAAGCAGAGTTCGCTGCCATCGCTATGACCTTAACCATATATAGTATGGATTTCAGGTATTAAACCTTTTCCCTCGCAGGGTAACACATTCGCTAAACTTAAATCGCATTGGTATAAACGATACTGCATACATGTATAGACATTTACATGATTATAGTACATTCATAAGATCAACGGTTTCAAACTGTACGTAGCAGCAGGTCCTCTGCGAATTAAGCCAACCAGTGGACCAAGGTATGAACACATCGATTATTCCGGGACCGAGGCTGGAACTTTTCGCTCTGAATTTTAGTGAAAGTTCAGGTGAGAATTTTCAAAAGTTTTCCAAAAAAATCATGCCAAAGAAAGAATATGCTTGGGTGCATTTATATCTTGTGTATCAATGCTTGGGTGCATTTATATCTTGTGTATCAAAAGTACTTAGCATTTATACAATGGATGCAAATATAAATGACTCGATTGTATAGAATCCGATATTGCTATCTTCACATCTCCTCATTAAAAAAAAAATCTATCTTCATATCCATCTAGATCATGGAACCCGAGCAAGGTCTATAAATACTGAACATACAAGCTCTCCTCTCATCTCACCCATCAGCCATGGCATGCAACAAGAATGCAGTTGCTGTTATCTTCACCCTGGCCTTGCTCCTCGTCGCCTATGGTAAGGAACAGTCTCGTAGCTTATTGTATTCACGCCAAACACAATATTTTTGAAGCAGCATGCACATGAACAGTTCGTAATGTGATTAACTGTAGGCGCGGAGGCCTACGTATGCAGGGAGACAAACAAGCATTACCATGGTCCGTGCAAGAGCCATATGAACTGTAACAGCGATTGCGTTGCGAACGGGTTTCAAGGCGGGCACTGCGGCAAGAAGGTCATCATTGGGAAAACCCCATGCAAATGTACCAAGCCGTGCGGCCCCGGCGGCGGAGGGTCGACGCCGCCGGAAGAGGGCCCACCGGCGCCGCCTTCGCGCACAAGGAAAATGGCCAACTGAGCTTAGTACTAGTACCCATGCAATAAAATACAGTAAGATCGAGGCGTAAAGCCATCTGTACATATAAGCGCAAGAAGTGACCAGATGGAATAAAATTGGAAGTTAAATTTGGAAGCAGCAGCTTCAAATTTGCACCATTCGTAACTCGATGGGATACCTCAATCATGCGTCCTTCCCTATGATCTCACTTCTCTCTTGCACAACTAAACCTTCCGCTCCTTTTAAAATTTGGTTATAATGAATCAGAGTAATTGAACAAAAATAAGCCCAGGTCCACTTACTATACTAATATCATACTCCCTCCGTTCTTTAATTGATATCGTCGTTGACTTTAAAATTCAACTTTGATCATTCGTTTTATTCGAAAATTTTTAATATGTTTCATATATTTTGGTATAATTTGATTTATCATTAGAGTTATTTGAATCACAAATTAAAATTTTACACATTCGAACAATTTTTTTGAATAAGATGAATGGTCAAAATTGAATTTAAAAATCAACGACGACGTCTTTTTAAAGAACGGAGAGAGTAGTATATTTTTGCATTCATTATTTCAAATCCAGTGGAGATTTAGGAGGAGAAAGGTCTGACATTTGATCTTCCACGTCCATTTAGCATTATCTCTAGGATATAATGAACGCAGGCGGCAGCAGCCCAAACAACCCCTCTAGGAGCACAAGGGGGTCACAGACGTTGTGGCACCACGTGTCAACTCTCGGATGATGGTGACCTCGTCCTCGATGATGCTGGCTTGAACAGGGCGGAATGTAGATATCCATGCAAATGCACCTTTCCACGCGACGGCTCGTCACCGCCGGGGAGCAACAGACTCTTGTGAACAATGCTGCTATACGCAGCGCAAATCAAGCATGTTTCGAACATAACCTTGAGATGAAATAAATGGCAGTTCATAAAATCATACTCCTCCGTCTCAATAAAATTTTATTTTTAGTTTTTTTTTTAACTACGACTTTGACTAACTATTTGAATATAATTAATTAATTTTAATAATACAAACTATATATATTATGAAAGTATTTTTTTCAATCAATTTAAAAATACAAATACTAGATTTTTTTATTTAACCGAATTTATAATAATTATTTGTCAAAGCGTCAGTCAACAAAAATTAGAAATAAACTTCTATGCAGTATTTTATGTGTGAGCAAGAGCGAGAAGGCCGATACGCTGACAGGGGCCGGCCAGTCGTGGTTGTAATGGGCCCATAGATGCGGCCCGAGAAGGTGATTCTTATGACCCATTCAATGTAACGGGCCAGATCGGTAGCGGCCCATACCTTAAGCAGGTCAGTTCGTTGGGCTGCAGATGCTGCTGGTCCTCCGCTCCAGCCATCACGCCGGCCACCGGTCGTCAGCACCAGAAACAAAAATGATTCGAAATTTGTACCACTGCATCATTTCGATCCGCGTCCACCAGATCGGATTGCACAAGCATTCGATATTGAAGTCGTGTCGGCCCGACACACGAACTGATTGATACTTTAAATATAGCAGCTACATGTGAAAAGAATCGTGCACCTAGTTACAATCCAAGATCCCAGGCTTCTTGTTTATTGATCTGATTCCATCCAAATTCAAACCTCTCACCTTCCGACTTTCAAGAAATTGACCCAAGCGATACTGGTTCACCGTTAAAACACGAAAAATATGGATCGCTCGATGTGAATGAAAGAGGAATTCCTGCATGATACATGTCGCCCACCAAAACCAAAATTATACTATATGAGCAAGGAATTTGCTCCGTGTCAACCCATTAATCCCAAGCCAAGCTGTAGATTCCCAAGAACCACCCAAATTCGGAAAGAAAAACAAAAGGAGAAGAAAGGCTTTCTCTTACAAGCCGCACGCAAGCTAGTATTGGAACTGAACAAGCGGGTGTTGGGCCCGCTCGCTCTCGCCAGCGACTACCCTCTGCACCTGGTGATGGCGGAGCATCCCCGGGAGTACAGGTTGGCCGGCGCGCCGGGGCGGCAGTTGTAGTAGGACGCGCCGCGGATGGAGCACGGCACGCGGCCGCGGCTCATCGCGTCGTAGCTGATGTACCTGCGGCTCCACAGCTCCCTCCTCCTGACGCCGCCGCCGCCGGCCACGCACTCCTCCTCCTCCACCGTGCCGCTGCAAGCCGCGCCGCGGTCCGACGTCCAGCTGTCCGGGTCGACCACCGTCGTCTGGGCGGCGGCGGCGTGCGGGGCGACCACGAGGAGGACGAGCAGTAGCACGGCGGCGGTGACCACGCGCGCTGCGCGGCGCGGCGGCATTGCGCGCGTCGATCAGGCACCTCGCGAGCCGGACAACGTGCGACGTGCGCGTGCACCGGACTCTTCCTCTTCCTCTTCCTCTTCCTCCGGCTTTCCTCTCCTCCTGCTCCCGCTTCTGCTTCGTGAGATGTTGTTGTTCACTGAACGACCGGCTAATGAATGTGCTCGTTCAAGCTTGATCCACATCGACATGGCACGCCTGCCGCGCGGCTTTAGTATACGGGGAGGCGCGTTGTCCGCGCCCGCGTCGTGGCACATGAGGTGCACAGAGCTTCGTCACCACTTCACCGGCTGCACCTGTGCTGTACTGCATCGGGGGCCGGGGAAGCACGTGGCGAGTTCCCATTTCTTGCCATATCTTTGCTTGGATGTATATGCACGTATAGGACAAGCGCAGTCAGTCCAGCTCGAGACATTGGCTAGTAGCCTCGTTTCTGTGTCTGTCTCCCGAATCAGATCTACCGATCCGATAGCGAGGTGTGTTTGAGTTTGAGCCTCATCAGTTTTCTTCCTTGCTCGCCTGACACTTGCATATACTGCCGGCTGGACTCGAGTATTCAAATGGCCGCCGCGCATGGTTGGCCGTTGCCCACAGCGAAAATCTTGGCTTCTTCCCGTTCACCTCACTGCACTAGTAAAATGTACCAGAGGCACGAACCTGTTTGCCGGTGGCTTTCATCTTGGCCCTGTTCCCCTTGCGCTCCGGCGCCGGAGACGGTCGCCTCGTCGCGGCGAGTGGCCCTCTGCCCGTCTCGCGCGTCACTCGCTGCGCCTCGTTCTCCCACTGGCGAAGCGGGGTGGTGGCCACGGGTGGATTCTGATCCTCAGAGATGGATTACTCACGCGCACAGAGTCATGCGTTCCATGGCTGATTGGATGGCACGCCTGGCCACAGACGGTCGGCCTCCTCGCGTGTTTTCTTCTGCCGTTCCCTGTTGCAGACTTCCATTGCCTGGGTACGTCTACTGCTGCTCATTTCTCGAGTTGCCAGTAGGCGGGGAACCGTGAGCGGCGTAGCAGCAAATTAAGTACGCGGGTTTTTTTTAAACTCGCGAATCACATCGTTTTATATAGAAAAAATATGTGATCATTGCGATAATTTAATAATTTGTTACTCAACACAATTTATCACTCTATTATTACATATACAATTAATTTAAAATATTAGTAATTTTGAAATCATGATTTTTTACTTATTCTAGTGAGTTTAAAGTTGAACTCTAGAATTAAAAACTCGTGTTTACGCTATAAAATTTCAACGTATTTGATTAAAATTTGTCGGAGAATATTTTAAATAGCAGTAAGCAACTTCATGCAAATTAGTATAAATAGAATAAACATAATAAAGTTACGGTTTTTTGCAGTTTATTGCGTATGTACCGCTTTTTCGGTGGGCTTTACGACGGATCATTGTTAAGCCGCGAAAAAAATATAGTTAATTCGAGAGAGCTACTAACATATATTTTATGAAACAAAAATACGAGTTCACAACAATATCTATCTGCCCCACTTGCAACTTAAACTCATTTCTTCGTGTCTTTAGTTGACTACGCATCTTCCGCGACAAATTTAGTTTTTGGCATGCGCTCCTTTCTCAGGCATTTGCCAGCAAATCTCTTGAGCAAATTATTTATTCCCCTCTGTTTTGATCTCTTATGTGTGCCTAAAAATTTCTACTTCTCATATATACCCAAATTTTTTTATCCCCCTTTTTCATATTTTTTTTGAGTTTGCACAATTTTACCCTTAACAACATATCCTTTATTGACCTTTAAATTAAATAAATAAACAAAAAAAGTTATTTATATTTTTCTTTTCAGATTAATAATTAATCAAAAAATAAGATAATATAATAATATAAGAATATAACAACACTAATTTTACATATTATTATATTATTATATTATTCTTATTATCTATGAATGTGTTAAGTTATTTTCTATAATGTGTAAAATTAGTATTGTTGCGTACTTATATTCTTATATCAGTATATTATTCTTGTTATCTTGATTTTTGATTAATTATTAATTTTAAAAGAAACATAAATAACTTTTTTATTCATTTATTTAATTTGAGGTAAATAAGGGATAACTTGTTGAAGGTAAAATTGTCCATAAACTCAAAAAATATGAAAAAGGTGAATAAAAAAGATAGAGATTTAGAATTCAGTATATATGAAAAGTACAAATTTTTAGTTACAAATAGCGGATAGCTTCTAAAAATAAGTAATTTGCTCAAATCTCTTTGATCGAGAGGGTAACATGCTTTACTAGTACTCTTTAGGTTTGCGAGCTTTAAACTAGGTGTCTCTGTTGCCCGAATGGCAGACGAGGGCCGCGATTTTCATGCCAACCTTGCTTTGGGTTAAAGGAACAGTTAGGATGGCTTTCGCTTTCATGGGGATTGTGAGGCGCCCCACAGCCATCGGTATCAGTTAACTAACCGTAATCTGGTGTGTGCCCATAATTGGTGCTCCTGTCCTCGATCGGGCGAACCCAACACAGAGCCGTGTCGTTCCCAAACGCTTGTTGTAAAGCTGGGTGTCGGTCCCTGCTGGTAACCCTGCACTTGCGGTATCAGATGAACGTTCTGGATCCTGAATGAATAAACTCAAACTCTTTTAACTTTTACTTAACAATACCTAGATAATTACATAATTTTTAATCCAAAAATATATTTTTTATAAAAAATTATTTTTATAATAAATTTAAAAAATTAATTTTTATATAACAAAATATTATTAGTTACACATTATTAATAGTCAAAGTGATAAAAATTTAACTTTGACCTAAACCTAATGTTCATGTTCTACTGCGGATGAGTCATTCATGTTCTACTGCGGATGAGTCCTGCTTCCTGCTTGTGGATTGTACTGCTTCGAGTGAGCTTGTACACAAGGGATGTATTGTCTGCGTTGTTTGTCTTCAATTCCGGATGCAGTTTCCGACTCTGTCCAAGTCTCCTCAGAGTCGATGAATCTCTGAACCAAACTGTTGACATCAGATCATTGCTGCTAGGGTTCAAGCACGGTACTAGTATTTCATCTGACTCTCGAACGTTGCTCATGACTCGCTGAGAGAAATACCTCTCTGTGCCTTCCATTCTTTTGAGCACTTCGTCGTAACTTTACATCGGAGTTAGCTGTCCCTTCCTAACGGGATTATATATAAGCATATTCAGTGCTAATTCCCCTGCTGATCGACAGTAGCACAGTATCAGAAGCATTACTGACAGTTTTACTAATCCTGACTTCATACATACTCCCTTCGTTGTTAAATTACGATCGTTGAGATTATATATTTTTTTTAGTTAAAATGAACTAGAATTGCTATCCTAACGAGTTCTTGATGAATTTGAAGAGATTCATATCTCCAGTTTAACCTTGTTACATTATAGTACAAAATTGCTCAGGTGAACACCAGAGCTGTTCCACTAGGCCCCTCACATTCCTCCTCTCATGCATCAAGAACTCAAGATCAGCTCATCATCATATTCAAGCGCCACGAAGTATTCTAAGTACTCCATGAAACCTGAGTGGTGCTGATACACCGGTAACTTGTAACTAATTCTAGGAGTAACATCTACTAACATATAGTCATAATCGATCAAAGGAACAGTAAATAAACTAGTGGCTGATGATGATCAACCCGCTTCGTTCGTTGCTTCACATCACGGTGCAAGAACTGGCATTATCTTCGTTGTACATGTCGCCGTAACCGTCCCGGGGCGGCGAGAACGCGGTCCTCTGCGGCGGCGCGCTGTAGTAGTAGTAGTCCTCCTCCGTGGAAGCGGGCTGGTAGTGGTAGCTGCTGTACGGCGCCGGCTGAGGCGGGTAGTAGTAAGGCTGCTCGTACGGCGTTGGCGAGGGCCGGCCGTAGTAGGAAGGCGTGTAGTGCTCGTCGATGTAGCCTTGCGACGGCCCCGGCCTGCTCGCCATCGGCGCCGGCGCCGGAGGGGCCGCGTAGTAAGACGCGCTGGGGCTCGGCCGCGCCATGTTGTAGCTCATGACGGGCTGCGGCTGCGGCGGCGGCATGCGGTACATGTATCTTTCTCTTTCGCCGCCGCGGTCGTACTCCACCGTCACCCTGGCGTCGACCGGCCGCTGCCTGTCCTCCTCCGGCCGCTGTTGCTTCGCTTTCCCCTTCGCGTCGTTCGGTTGCTGCCGCTGCCCGCCTGCTTCCGACGCGGTCTCGTCGCCGTCGTTGGAGGCTTCCGCCTCTTTGTCTTTGCTCTCTGGAACCGGCGGCTTCGAGGTCTCACCGGCGTTGCTCTGCTTGGGCTCCGACGACGGCTGGGGGTGGGGATTGCTCGGCTCTGCCGGCTCGGTGTTCTCCGGACCGGGCTTCTCGGCAGGGTTGCTCTTCTCGTCGTCCTGGTTCTTGGTCCCCTTGCCTTGGCTCTCCGCAGGCGGCTGCTTCGGCGGCTCGGGCCACGGCTCCGCCTGCTTGCCGGACTTACGCAGCTTCGCGACGAGGACGTTGGGGTCGAGCTTCGTGGAGGCCGTGACCGTGACCTTGTTGCTCCGGGCGTCGACGTCGCATCGGAGCACGCCTTCAGGACAAACAAACAAACACATGCAAGGTTAGTCAGGCAGCTGGTCGATCAGTACCGCCGCGCTCGATCACTAGCTACCGGTCGAATTCGTTGCGCTGTTGCTGTCACGCGTGATTGAGAACTCTGTCTAAACAAATGATCCACATGCAAAACCGACCTGTCAACGACTCATTAGCGCTATCATTTGGTTGGTGCTACTAGAACAATTTCAGGAACGTGGATGAAGAATCCTGGAAGAAGGCCATTGAAGCGGGAAGAACGGCATGTGCAAAGAAAGAAATTTGGAGGCAGACATACCTTGAACGCTTTGGAGCACTTTCTTCACCTTCTTCTTGCATCCTTCACAGTGAATGGACACCTTCAGCGCCAGAACCTGAACCAGAACACCATCAGAGACACGCAAATCAGTGGCTGGAACAGAGATCCTTCCTTCCTTCCTCTGAAGAAAGAACAGAGTGGTGCTGACCAGAAGAACAAATTAACCAAATTTGGAAACTGAATATTCGTACCTGGCACTCTACAGGCTCTGCAGCCATGAGAGCTGCTGGTGGAAGAGAGAGGGGAGGAGGAGGAGGGGAAAGTGGCGTCTGCTGGTGCCGTGAACTGTGACGACGGGCAGGCTCAGCTGATTTTATACCCGGCATTTATTTATTGACAGGCGAAAGCAAACAGGCAGCCATCATGCGGTGGGAGGCGTAGTGGAGGTTTCGTTGGGCTCTCGATTTTTTAAGTCGGTTCGTCAGCCGGGGAGGCACGGTTTACAAAACCGGTCGGTTTCATTTTTTGGTAAAACTGGTTCGGTTTGGTTTAGAGAGTCAGTTGGTTTTCAGTTTAATAAATTTAAAAAAATTTGAAAATTTAAAAAAAATTGAAAATCTAAAAACCGATCAAACCGGCCGGTAAATCAGAAAAATCGGTTGAAAATCGTTCAAACCGATTTGATTTCAAATTCAAAAAACAATAAACCGAAAAAGTCGATCGATTTTCTCTAAAAAATTTTATTTTCGAATTTACTCGGCTTTCACGGTTTATTATAGCGCTTTTTCTGATTTTCGTGGTGTCGGCTAGTTTTCGAAGCCCAAACCGGTTTCTCAAATGATGAGGCTTCCTTCCTCCTGCTTTGACGATCACCATGGAAGATGGAACCGAACCAAACCTAAGGAGGTGGTGATGAGGTGGTTCGGTTGAGTCAGATCGAGCTCGTCGTGAGCTGTACACGCTGATGAGATTTTGATGTGGGCAGCCATGTAAAGCTACTTTTGTGTCGACAAAGAATTACTATCTCGTTTGGTAGCTGCTGTGATGTATTAGAGATTTTGTTTTTTTTTCCTTCTTCTTGCTCTAGTTGCGAGTGCCAAACTTTTTCATTTCTGATCACTAAGATATATATATAGCCGTGTTACATATTTAACCTCGTGTGTAGCAATGATATATGAAGAAGATTTTTGATTGGATACGAGGGATGATTTTAACGTGGGAAGCATACATATATGAAAGGAACAGTCGTTAACAAAACACTCCCACACGCAATTTCCTCACGGCATTCTGTATTTGTGTTAGTCCGACATCCTATAAGCGTAAACCATTTTGCATCTTATCTCTCGCCCATGCATGAAGCTGTTCGTACTACTGGATCGACTAAAAGTTTTCATTCCTGAAACAAGCAACACATCGAGAAGACAACTCCATGAAGGAGACGGCACTGAATTACGACAACGAAGAGCTAGCTAGGAAAATCAAATTAAACACTATCAGTAGACAGTAGTAGGGTATTCCTCGCCACGGGGGTCTTGTTAAGATTCTTTCCCCTTCCATCGAGTGTTCTAGCGTTCCAGGCAACCGCGTGGTAGTGGCCAACTTTACCATGCCCCCAAGACACGCGAAAAGCTAGGCCCCTGCTTTTGTTAATTATAGAGTTTGTCACGTCGGAAAGTTGAAATGGCACCGGCTAGTTAGCTAGTGCGGCATATCTGGCGCTGATTTTTCTTTTTCATGCATGGAGGAGCGCAAGAACTGATGAAGACAGCATCTATTCTAGCCTCGGCTTTTTTCACAACGCTTTGTTGTCAGCTCCCAACGTGGAGTTGATTATGTCTCGCTTTGAGCCATGATTAAGCGCAAACTGGTGGTGGTTCATGTCCAGATTTGCGAAAGCTGAATTCTGGATTGATCTGGAATTACTCCTCTTCTGGGACTGTCATCTGGAATTATTATTTAGTATAAACGAGGAAGGGAAATTAAATTACAAAAATAATCTTGATCTAGGAGCTAAGGAGCAGTACTTAAATGGATGATCCACGATCATTTCAAGATACCGTAAGATTGGCCTTGTAGATACGCTGCTGCTTGGAAACTGGATTACATTCCTTTTGTGCTGAATGTGCTAAATCAACACATGTTGTCTACTGGCAGGAATCGGTATCAAGAGCGCAGGGATTCTTCAAAGAAAGGCCCATCATCAGCAGGAACCCAATATGCACGGGCAGCCTGACGGCCATCACCGATCCGTCACTCGCAAGACCGTCCCTTTCGCGGCTTTCTTCCTCCTCCGACCTTCTCCTCCGCTCCATCTCGCTTAGCTGTAAACACGCAGGTTACAACAGGAGGAGCTAGCGAAACGCCTAAACGACGGCACAGGTTCGTGCTCCGCGAAAGCGAAAGGGAGCGCGGGCGAGAAAGAAAGAGAGTGAGCGTCGAAAGGTGCGGTGTGGACGGGGGTGGAGGAAAGGCGAGATGGACGGGACGGAGATGGAGATGGAATGGCTCCTTGTGAATCTGGAGCGACAGTGATCTTTCTCTCTGCTTTTGCGGAGGCGGTCAGCGGTCTGCGTCGTCGTCTTTAGCGATTACTCCAGCTTGTGGTGGCGGCAGCGTCGAGTGTGCGCACCGGCGATAAGGACCGGAGCGGAAGCCACGCACCGCATGCAGGTCGCCGGCGCGGAAGGAGAAGATTCAGACGCAAGAAATGGACACGCAGCATGCACCCTGAAATCAAGGGTTTTCTTTTTCCAGAAAGATGTCCTGCATCAAGCTGTAGAGGTGCATTTGCAACAGCTAACCTTACACCGAGTATTAATAAAGTGATAATTTTGCATGTACAGTAACGAGATGCAACTCAAAAAAATCCTGCAAGTACAGTACAGATCCACCATTTTTAAAGACTCGGATGCAGGTAACGAATAGAATGTACAGTAATGTCTTTCCGTCCGGCTTGGTTATCAAAGTACTCCTAGTATTTAAATGGCCACAATCAAGAAGTCTCGCCACAAAATCGCCAGTAGGCCAAAATTTAAACTGGGCTCTAACGAGGTTTCGGATCGACCCAAGCACATCATTTTCATTGTTCATTTCAGCCCAAACGAGCGTACGCTACTGGTCATCCTCATCAGAACTTCAGACCACACGCAATCAATAAAAATCAAGAGCACGATTGCTGTACAAATATAACAATAATCCAGAATAGATATGATAATCCCCTCAAACAAGAGGACCAACAGAAACCATGTTTATTCCAGAAAGAAACAACAGATCATCAGCAGAATGAGCCTACCGAACAATAGATAAAAGGAAAAATACTGTTAGGCTATTATTCATAAATAACGTTGCACTAAATTATGTTGAGGTCATTAAACCCTCAACAGAAGACTTTCTGTAACCAACACCGAGATATATTTACAAATAATATCAGCTTTGCTTGCCCCCAGAAGAATGAGAGCGCACAAGGATACTGTACAACCATGGTACAAGTTATTGATATATAATAAGTATTGTGTCGCTACAGTTGATCTGATGGTTTTAAGAAATTGTAGCACTCTAGCTGCAACATTTCCCCTCCATTAACTGGATCGAACTGGCATCGGTAGAAGCTGTCAAACCAAGAAAAAAACTTATCATGTTAAAATCCGCATCTTCAATCTATAGCACTGAAAGAATGAGCTCCCAAGTCATATCCATACCTTCCATCCATGCCGACAATTGCCACGGTATTCTTCTCATGCCCAAATGCAACAATATAATGCTCACCCTCGTGAAGCCTGAACTGAGCTACTGACCACTCAGAGTGGAAATATTTTGGTAACACACCTGTTAGTGATAGAAAATACACGAGTTAATACCAGTCTAGTAGAGAAACAGAAATTAGAAATAGCCCTCGATTTCATCATGAGACCTTATACTATACTCATCCTAGGGTAACTAACATATGCTATGAATCACCAAAAAGTCCGGGCATGTCCTAATATGACACAAAACCGTCAAAATAGGAGCTCCTAAGAGTACAGTTTTTGGAAGGGCAAGCCCAGACCAGACAGCCATACAGTATTTGATTCCAAGATTCGAGTAAACCTATAGACCAATAGATACTGAAGGCAGCACGGATCAATCTGAAATAACTACAGTTAAAATTAGAGGCTGACAACGAGTAAGATATCAATATTGAGGAAACAGGGCCAAAAAAAAAAAAAAACTGAAAGCACTCCACTTAAAAGAGATGGCAAAAATGACTCTTTATTCTACTCGTACGGTTTAGTACTTAGCAAAAAAGAAATGCATTAAGTTTATTCAGCTGGAATTTTTTTTATTCAAACAAACACCCCAAGTTCTGAGCAAAAATTTAAGGACATACAATGAATTTATCGGACATAAAAATATGCACTCAAGTTTTTAATTCTTGATATCCGTTAGTTCAAATTTGAGCTAACCAATGTCAACAATTAAAAAACAGAGGGTTTAAATCACAACCAGAACTCAGCTTGCAGACTGTGAAGCAGAAATTTTGAGCTCATCAACCATTAGCTGTAGAGCAAAAAGGGGCCTTTTCCAGACATAATCATTCTGAAATTTGAAACATTTTAATGAGTAGAGCTAACTTACCCTTAATGAAAGAAAGAGGGGGGCTCATAGGGGGAACTTCAGGATCTAGAGCCGGCTGAGGCTTGTCATTAGCACTTGATCCCACATTAACTTTCAGATTGAACACATGTATTGTTCCTTTATCGCTAGATACAGCCAAATACTGCAAATTATTTGAGAAAGCCAAGCTATATATTTCTGCTCTATCAGCACCTCTTCTTACCTGCAAAAAAATTGAGCAGACATAAACATAGACCAAGCAGGCAAACACTCACCAAAAAATCAAAAGAGTGAGTAAGAAAAATTGTAATAGGTCCATACATAGAAAATTTAATCAGGATCGGAAAAGTTAGAAACATTTAACAGCACATTTTTATCTTTGCCAGATTAAGCGCACACCCAAAATCCCAATGAACCACATTGGCAGTCAACACCACATCCCATCCTGCCCACCAAGATAGTCCAAAACTCCTAGACATCTTGGTCCATTAACTCACTGGGTATGTTAACATAGTAATCTTCTAAAGAGGCAGATGGCATGATCTCCCTACCAGTGCATGCAGCCAATATTTTTAGAGTACCCTCACAGAAATTAACAAAAAAACAACTTCACCAATATACGATTTAGGGCACATAATATCAATAGGACTGTAAATTTAGTTCATGTTCGTTGACGATCAGAAAGTGTGATGTTCTGTTTCTACAAGCATATTGTAAGCTAGATAAGAACCTTGGATTTAACTAACATCCTAAACTACTTATGCTACAATAAAGTTACACTCAACAGTCATTGCAGGGCGTCTCAACACTCAACTTATGCCC
>BCLF01000009.1:665601-701205 GCA_001602275.1 Zoysia japonica | reverse complement strand
CCCCCCCCCCCCCCCCCCCCCAATACACACACACACAACACAACACAAATTGCGGTCGTTTTAAGTGTCAACTCTAAGGCCCTGTTTGTTTCAGCTTCTCAGCTGGCCTTTCTAGTTGAAAAGCTGAAAACTGAGAAGCTGAAACAAACAAAGTTTTGAAAAGCTCGATTTTGAAATGCTGAAAAGCTAGCTTTTGCAGAAATGAACTAAAAGCTGAAAAGCTCACTGAGGGCTGTTTTTTCAGCTTTTGGTGTGCAGAAAAGCTAAATGTATATTACAAAAGCCAACATCCAAATTTCACCGGCCAGCTTTTTAACTAGTCACCAGCCAGCTTTTCTAAAAGCTCAAAAGCTCCAGCTCAAACAAAGAGGGCTTAAGGCTGCTCCATAAAAGTTGCATGTTTACTAATAACAACCATAAAGAAAGCTTACTTCCTGCAGGAGATTGCCTTCAGCAGCACTGAAGATTCTGACTAGTGTTCCCTTGGTGCTAGCAGTGGCGATCAGCCTCCCATCCTGGGATAACGCAAAGCATGCAACTCGAGAAGCATGTGCATTGATAAACTTGGTCTTCTTCGCCCCATAGTGCTCCACCCTGATCTGCCCCTTCTGCACACCTGGGCAAACCAGCACGATGGACCCAGGCTGCTGGGAGACCGCGCAGAGGCCCTTCGGATTCGGTGCCGTATCGATCTGGTGTACAAGCTTCAGGTCCGCGAAGTTGTAGACGAAGATTTTGTTCTCAAGGACCACTATGATGCGGTCACGGCGGAGCCGGACGCCGCGGACGGGGGAGCGGAAGGAGAGCTCCCCGATGCAGCGGCTCTGGTGGTCGTCCCAAATCATGACCTTGTTCGGCGGGTAGTGGGGGTTATCCCCGCCGCCGACGAGCGCGAGTATGTTGCACCGGAACAGCATCTCCACGACGCCGACGCCGCCACCCCCGTCCCCGGCCCCCTCGGAAGTGAGGTCCCGGTGGAAGATCTCCCGGAACGGGTCGCAGTTGTAGATGCGGAAGCCCGACTTGGTGCCCGCCGCGAAGCAGCCGTAGTCCTGGTTGAAGGAGATGTGGAGGAGGTCCTTGGCCGCGGGGAAAGGCCTCCCGGGTTGAACACCGCTGCCCGCCGCGATGGCCTCGGGGCGGGAGAAAGCCGACGAGACGGAGGACGAGTCATCGCTGTCCTCGTCGCCGGAGGGGGTGGGCTCGATCGAGGTGGTCGGGGCGGGAGGCGGCGGCGGCGTCGACTCCGGCGTCTCCTCCTCTTGCTGCTGCTCCGGCGCCGGCGGGTCGTCGGGGACGGGGTTAGGGTTTGGTGGGGCCGGCTCGGTGGCGGGCGTCGCCATGGCTGAGGGCAGAACGGGGAGGCAGGTCGCTCAGGTGGGGGGTTGCGTGGGGAGTCGACTCCTAGGTCGGGGGTGCCGGTGGGGGAGGCTAGCGATAAAGCTCGGGGATTAGATGGGCTAACTGGAGCTAGAGTTGAAGCGTATTCACGGTTGTGCCATGGCACCAGCTAGAGAGTTGCAGCCTGGTCGTGTTGGCGTAGCGGGGAAGGGAGCACATACCTTCCGTGGCGTATCGGTTGCCTCACCTGTACAAACACGTATGCGCCGCCTCAGAGCTGACGTGGAACTGTAAACACGCCGTGCTTCACTCGGTCACGAACGGCTCCTCATTTGTGCGGCGATTGTGTTTTATACAGTGCACAAGATGCCTTGATCAAGTTTTTTTTTAATGTAATAAGTATAATTGTGCCTATTTCATTATTAAAAAAGAAATGTGACATGATCAAGTCCATTCCAGTTTGACGGGTATACAATCTGTCGACATCTAGAAGGTGTTTTGTTAAGTTGTTTTTCTATAACAACGGTATCTAATAACATTCAGAGCGTTGGTCTCAATTCAATCACGTTAATTTACGGTGCAATCCAATCACTTTAATTTACGGTGTAATCCAACCAGTGAATCCCCTTCTGTATGATGCAGTGGTCAGATCTCAATTCTACCATCTTCAGGTATGGACTCGAGTGGTGGCAGATTGCTATCTCAACACTTCAGCAGGGCAAAATTTGAACAGTAGAAGTGATCCATACAATGGGACTAAGGAACTAGAGTAGCGTACCGATGAGGACGCCACATATTTATACTCCATCGATTGCTAAATTATTAGTAAAAATATGTAAAATTACAAGTTATGATTCAAATAAATTTATAGATAAAATAAATTATTATATAATATTTATTATACTTCTCTAAATAAGAACAATGATAAAATATGATGTTAAATATCAACAGCAGCAATAATTTAGGAATTTAGCAAAGCAATAATCTACTAGTGACGGATGTTTTTTTTAAATAAGATAATGCAGAGACGTTAGCTAGAAACTCATGTATATATTGCATGTGCCTGACAACAACCCAGTCCCGCCTTTCATCCGACGAGAGCTCCCACGCACTACTAATTATCTACTCCTATTTTCAAATTTAAGCGTCACTTTTGATTTAGTCAAAATTTAAAAGGGTTTAATTAATTTGATTTTTTTACCAGGGAGTAAGCAACTAACCCATGTTCTTTTTAAAAAAAAACCTTAACAGAGGTGGAGGGGGGGAAAACTTGCTCACCGAGTCACTCACCCCCTGTGTCGTGTGTCCCTTCCATCTTCCCTCGCGCCTCGCTTTCCGTCCCCGTTTCCTTCCTCCTCCTGCCCCACCTCCAAACCCTAGCTCCACCTCGGCGCCGACCGCCCGCCCCGCCACGGCATCATACCGCGAGGGGGAAGCGGCAGCCTGATGCCCAGCCCCCCGCGGTGCCCATGGAGCTCGTCCCCTTCAAACCCGCGGCCGGAGCTCTGGTCGTGGCGGGCGGCGGGGCCAACGCAGGCTCGATCCCCGCGATGGTCGCGGCGCAGCAGGATATGCTGCACAAGCAAGTGGACCAGCTCCAGAATCTGGTTGTCACCCAGTGCCGCCTCACCGGCGTCAACCCCCTCGCCCAGGAGATGGTCAGCAGCTCCCGTTTCCAGTCCTTGCTCCTATTACGTTTCTTCAATTGGGCGCTGTGAGTTGGTTCATTTCGTCGACAATAGTGTAGGATTTTGATGGTATATGAACCGCTACAAGCCTACAAATGCTCCATGGTCGAAAATTATTTGAACTACAGATTCCGGCAGCTGTATAATTGAGTACTAGATATCGATACAGTACTTCAGATGTTTATCTATTACTTGCAAGATTAGTACATTTGTTTTACAAACTATAACAGAAAGTGTCTGACTGTAGACTGCAAAATGTTAAACAACACTATTTAGAGACAGACTTTCCAGATTCTTACTTGTCTTGTTGATGTTCAGGATATACGCAACTCAACAGTGAGAATAATTTTACCGACCTTATATGATATTGCGACGATTTATATGTGTCCTAGAGATTATTTTCACCCAAAAGAATCATTCCTTGAGTGGATTCTAAAGATGTACCAAAAATAGTTTTGGCTTATACCATGCTTTTTCCTGCTGGTTATGCAACTGTGTCGTTTGCTTGCTCAAGCCTTTGAATGCACTGCATATTCAAAGGTCCGCATTACCTTCCACTTAAATTATCTTTGTTCATCCATGGGCTTATTCAGCATTTGTTTGGTTCTTGCAGGCTGCTGGTGCCTTGTCTATCAAGATAGGTCAGTTTGCCTGTGTCATGTATCTCACTTACATAGTTTTTTGCCAGATGTCTTTGTATATGATATTCAAGAAAATGGCATGGACACCATGGTGTATCATAACTGACATATATTGAAATTTTATTGCTTTTAGCCTAATTATCGAATAGTGGCATATTAGAGGAAGAGCTCTGGTGCATGAAAATTCCCGTAGTCAAAGCTGATAGAAGATTAGATATTTTTTAACATTACACATTTCGTTAAGTCTGCTGTTATAAGCACTATTTACAGTAGCTAGAGCTTTGCAGGTAAAAAGCCTCGTGATTTGTTGAATCCAAAAGCACTTAAGTGTATGCAGTCACTTTTTGCTTTGAAGGACACTATTGGAAAAAAGGAAACCCGGGAAATTAGCTTACTCTCTGGGGTTACTGTTACACAGGTCTGCTGCTCACTTGGCATGCGATATTGTTATGTACTGTGATGTATTTATGCTTTTTTGGTGTGGCCTTATGTATGTTTGTCTCATGTTTAATATGAAATGGATATTAGGTTAGGGAGTTCTTTGCAAGTCAACGATCACGAGTGCGAAAATTTGTTAACCTATCACGAGAAAAAGCTCTGAGAATAGAAACATCGAAGGTACATGGCAATGCATGCTCCATAACTACCGAGCAGACATCTCCTGACATTGAGGCACGAGCCGAAGTTGTTGAACCTTTGAGAACTTTAGAACCAGTGGAGATCCCACAGAGCTCTTCAAAAGCAACAGAAATTCAACAGTTCTATTTGCAACCAATGGAGGCCCCACAAAGCTCCTTGCAGCCTACAGATGTCTTGCCCAACTCTTTGCAACAAGCAGAAGTTCAGCAGAACCATACCGCCCCTATCATACCATCAGCAACAATAGCTTTGCAACCAGCTGATGCTAAGATTAACCCAGATTCTGTTCGAAAGGAAACTAAGGAGGAGGGAGTTGTTCCAGGTGTTGAATCAGAAGATAAAAAGTTCTTGGATAGTATCTTTGCTCTAATGGGAAAGGAGGAAACATTCTCTGGACAAGTCAAATTGATGGAATGGGTTCTCCAGATAAATAATGTTACAATTCTTAGTTGGTGAGATACAATCATTTAATACACACTGCTCTTTGAATGATTATTACTGTGTTGATGCTTGAGTTCATGTTTCCAATAAATGATCAGGTTTTTAACAATGGGTGGTTTGACCATTGTATCGACGTGGTTGAGCGAAGCAGCTGTTGAAGAGCAAACTTCAGTTATTCTTGTTATTTTCAAGGTTCTTTTTTTTTAATTTCATGAACATATACATGTACTTTTGTGCTGCACATATTCTGAACTCATCTTGTTGGTGCAGGTGCTTCTTCACCTCCCTTTACATAAGGCTTTGCCAGACCATATGTCAATTGTGTTGCCAACCATTAACAGATTGCGATTTTATAGGACACAAGGTGTGTGGTATCCAGAAGGCTTCTATATTTTTTTGCACTTATTTATGATTTTTTTTGCATCAGAATCATCTTACCTCTTCACTATTTGGGATTTAGTCTTCTAGAAAAAAAAAAGGATATTGATGTAGACACATATTTGAATCAGTGATTTTGTGTCATCGATTCCCATTATGGTTTGACTGTTGGTAGGATGAAATTTGAATTGTACTGAGAGCAATGATTTTCTAGCCTCTGTTATCATTTCTTATCTTGCAGTAATGTTGTATAAGTTCAGCATATATTGATTTCCTTATTTCTTCTAGCTGCTTATTTTAATTTATCTGGTTCCAATATCAGATGTATCAAGCAAGGCCAGGATCCTCCTCTCCAGATTGAGCAAACAGCTTGTAAGGAGTTCAGCAATGAAGAAACCTAAAAAGGAGTTAATATCAAAACAAAGGTGAGCTCTCCTTTATTGCGATGTAATATTCTTGTTTACTGATGTTTGTTTTTACCAATTTAATATAGCTACGATCTTTTGCTTTTGTTTATGCTTTCATTTCTCCAACTACCCCAACTTGGTTGGGACTAAAAATATATTGTTGTTGTTATGTTCTCTTGCAGTATAAGCGAAATTCTTGGTGATGAATCTTGGAAGTCTGAAGTTGATACTACTGTAAGTATCTATGTGACAGCATATACATCAGAAGATCAAACATTTTGTGAGTTTATTTAATTGTTGTGCTTATACCAGGAGGAGATCCTCGCCTTGAATGATGGTACAAATGAAAATAGGTACTTTTTGTGTAGCATGTGATTGATGGTCTCTGCGTTGCACATTAAGTTTCGGTTGAGCTAAATGATTTACTTACCATCCACTTAACTAGTATGTTTTTCCTTTTAACTTGGCCTGTATCTTTGTGCAGGAAATCTGAGCCCAGAAAAACTCCTATGTTGCTCACTGCCTCTGCTGATGAGCCAAATAAAAAGAGTGTTCTGCAGACAAGTATCCTTTGTATAAATCATCGCTGCTTAAATTTCGTTATCCTTTTCTTGAATAAGTGGTCTAATTCTAGTACTAGAATATGAAAGTTTAGCTGTGCTTTTCAAACAACTTTATTGACCCAGGATAGCTCAGTCTGCTTGTTTTGATCTCCTTATCTAATTTCAGAATCCAAACAAAAGAGAAAAGTTCTACTTGTAGAACATCCAAATAAGAAAGTTGCAGGGAAGAATGCTCATTCTGTCCGAAGCATATCTACAAACAATAGCCGACCAATTTCTGCAGATGATATTCAAAAAGCAAAGATGCGTGCCATGTTCATGCAGGAGAAATATGGTAAGGTTGACACAGGCAAAGCGAGTGATAAACCGCTGGCAATGGAAACACAAAAATCATGTGGCTCTGTCACTTCTACTGTGCCTTCTGTGCCCAGAAGTCTGGTAACATCAACCAGAAATGTACCTGTTGATACAAGCCCACCGACTTCTAAACAAAGTACAGCTCCTCAATCTGATAATCCTGAAACCTCAGGCTGTATTATAGAAAAGTTGGATTCCAGGAGAATTCATTGGCAGATTCCACCAGGTATACCTTTTCTTTGTGCAGGATAATTTGCCAATTTACTGAATGTCGTGTAGTTCTGAGCTGCCTTTTGGTCAATGAGAGCCAGTAATGTTGTACAGGAAGTGGTCCAACCGCTAATTCAATTGCCTTATATTTATACCGATGCAAGCCTCTATGAATTACATAGATAAGGTCTCATTCACAAAAGATCTTTCAAGTTAAAGGATGCTAATGTTTTTTTTAAAAACTTGCTTATATGGTGGATGTGTTTTCACCCTATAAACAACTCATCTAAGGTATAATGAACTTGACCCTTATCAGGACTTGTGTATGTGGAACGTTGGCTTTTGAAAGCGCTATTGATGGCAGTACTGTTTTATGGAATGACACTAGAGAACGGTTACTTCATCTCTACTGTGTATATATAAACAGGTTATTTTGCTGATTGCGGACCAGGTTTATTTGCATGATTATTTAATGCATTTTTGGAAGTCTGCAAGTAAATACGCAGAGGCAAGGTCAAACAATGGATCTGAAAAGCACAAATGACTGCATGTTTCAACATATCTACAGATTATTATGCACCAATTGTACAACTGTAATAAAAAATAGCATTTTCATAAATTTGGGTTCATTAGAAGAATCGGTTGAATACGCTTTACACCAGGACAAATTCATTTTCTAAAAATAATGAGCATCGGTTGAATATGCTTTACACCAGGACTCCACTTGCGTCATGATAATCAAGTTCCTGATAGTTGCAACTTGTTTAAGTTCATTTTTTTTCTTGAAAGTTAGCAGATGGAAAGTCCAAAAATTCTTGCGTATCAGTTTTGGGTACATGAGATATGCGTTGGGTTTCCAATGTTAGTAGTATCCGCAAGGTCAATGTCGGCTCTGTGGAATTTCTATATGCTTATTTTATCTCTACATATGGAGCAGTTGCTGGTCACTCTGAGTTTCTATTCTGTGAAGTTCTGTGCTGCATGCTTTATTTTTAAATTCAAAACCTATCATGAACCAAAATAAAAGCTTGAATTCGAACCCAGCTTAAAGGATCATATGGGCTGACCTGGGTAATAATCAGTTTTAAGAAATTGACCGTAAATACAAGAAACTTTGCTGTGCAGAGTTTCAAAATTATAATATTTATAACAGCAATGTTCTTTTAAAAACAAATTCAGAGACTTGACCTCTGCCGCATTAGCTTGTTCAACTTTTGAAATATATTGCCTGTTGTTGCAGTGGTATGGCTGGACCCCTCGTGGAGTGTAGGTGCTGGTGAAAACAGCAAGGAGCTTGAGGTTCAAATACAGAGAAACCGGCGTGAGAAGGAAACCTTTTATATGAATCAGAAAGACATCCCATTGAATCCAAAAGATCCATGGGATCAGGAAATGGACTTTGATGACAGCCTGACCCCTGAAATTCCAATTGAGCAGCAGCCTGATGCCGACACTATGGAAACTGATTCTGTTGAAGCAGCCCCTCCTGCAACTGTGGATCATCTTGAGGGCAAGCAAGTTGGATCAACCTCATCAACATCTGTAGCAGATGCTTCCATTATGCACAATGCAGAGAAACCAGATTTGGAGTTGCTTGCAGTGCTGCTCAAGAATCCACAGCTTGTTTTTGCTCTGACATCTAACAAAGGGGAGAATGTGCCAAATGAGCAGACTATTGCACTTCTGGATACACTGAAGCGTACTGGCCTTGAACTCTCAGACCTGGTCAATAATCTAGCAAATGGTGCTGCTGGGGCTTTAGAAGGGCTGCCTCAGCCTGATTCTGTTCCTGCTTCGCTTCCGTCACCGACTCCGCCATCAGACTTCACAAGGGTTTGTATATGGGCTCTTCATTGTTTTTGCTGCCTGGTGTTTGTTCTTTCTGTTTTTTGATGTTATACTCTTTGGCAGGCTAGCTGGGGATTAGAACACCAAACGCAGGCGAGGACTCCAAATCTGCAGCACCCACATTCATTGGGAAATACACCTCCTATTGGGAATGCCATACAGCAAAGCTTCTCAAATGTTGTCAGTTCATTACCCTCACAATCTTATGCTTCAGTTTCTGTTTTGCCGGCACAGATTCAAATGAAAGTCCCTTCGTTACCTTCGTTGGTGACCTCGGTTAATCCACTGATTCAACATATTTCCATTGTGAATAAGGATCTGAATGAAGATTCGGTACGTCAGCATGCCCAACAATACGTGTTGTCTGATCCTGGTGCTGTCCCCTTCCATCAGCAGCCAGCAGTAGCGAACCCTGCTGTAGCGAATTCCTCAATGCCTGAGCCCTCTCATACAACATTTCCTTGGCAATCTAGTGTTGCTCATGTCAACAGCACGGGACGAAGGGCAACTGATCGATGGGCTGCTCACACAACTAGTTCGTATAATATTTCGTCAACAAACACAGTGCCGTATGGTAACCAGAATGTTTACGGTAATCATAGTGCACAGAATGGACACGGTGCATATGGGTCCGTGTCAGTTTCGTCCCATAATGTTCTCCCAGGGCACGCACTGGACAGAAATAGCTACAGCCACTACGCAGAGTACCGGCGACACTCGAGGTCACCTGAGCTTGGTGCTGGCCGAGACTATGGTGGCGCTCAAGGTTATAATCCACAGCCCAGGAATGCGGGACAGCAGAGCTACAATCCTGAGCCTTCGAGGCAGTGGAGTTCAACACATCAGAGCTACAGGGCTGCTGAGTCATCAAGGCAGCAGTTCAGTTCCGTGCATCAGAGCTACAATCCTGAGCCCTCAAGGCCTTGGAGCTCCAGCCAGCAGGATCAAAACCCAGGGACGCTTAGGCAGTGGAATGTGGGGAAGCAAGATCATTATAATCCGAGTGATAGTCGAAGATCTTATGACCATCGGCATTGGAGGAGATGAGGAAAGCTGTACATTAGCTATTATCTCTTGGGTTCGGGGGCTTTCTAATATTTTTTTTTGTGAGGCATGTAATTTCATTTACATTTGGCTTTGTGATTGCACAAAGGCCATTGAGGTAGACTGTATTGATGTAGTTGGGAGGGATAGCAAATGAAAAGGAAAAAAGATGACAAAGGAGCATGGGCTCGAATCAGTTGGGAGTGCTCAGCCTAATGATTGATTAAACCGTCTTCTATTCCTTTTGCCTCCTTTCGTTCACTCGTGATCCGTTGATTTCAGCGAGCTGTGTGCAATCCGTTTTCAGCGCTTGCTTTGTTGAGTACGATCAGCTATCTCAGCGCACTTGGTAATCTGAACACACATTCACATCATTACGCACACCTGTACACTTTTAAATGTACAGATATATTCAGCAATTAAGACGCGTCTTTCGTGAGATCATCAGAACCACCGAGCTTCGAAGTGCGACAGAGACGTCGTCGTCTCTTTGTAGCGTCACGCGTTGAGAGATACCACTGAGCTTCGATATGCGACGGAGACGTCCCCGTCCCTTTGTAACGCCACGCGTTTACACACGTTGAGAGATAACATCTAAAATATTACTAGAAAATCTACGCGACAATTACCGTGCTTTTTGTGTATATTTTTGCTGTACATCTTTAGTTGAAGCAGTATATTTTAAATTTATTATTTAACAAATAGAAGTATAGTTGGCTTGACATGGATGACAGCTCTATAAACATATATTTCGGTCTAAAAAAAGTTATCGATATAGTGTTTCAAGCATAAATGTGACCCTTGTTATCTATAAAATATTTAATAAAAAGTAACGTCGGTACACTTCTAAGAAATGTTTAAAGTATTTTTAAAACAAATTATTTCTAATTTTGTAACTTAATAAATTTAAAATTATTTCTAATTTATATTAAAACATTGCGTCCAAAACTATTATTTTTTTTAAATCGGAGTTGTAAGCGAGAAAAAAAAAATAAATCTTAGTTCTCATGTTGATCAAAAAGCATTTTTAAGAGATAAAACAATTTAAGTTATCTAAATATACATTTTCATAACATATAAATGTTTTTAATTGTAACATATACTTGCAAGACATAGAAGTAGAATAAATTTATAAAAACTTCTTTTATATCTTTTAGAATAGTTATATTGAATCTATATCATAGTAATCCAGAGCACTTTTAAGACATAAAATAATTTAAGATATCTAAATACACATTTTCATAACATATAAAGATTTTTAATTATAGTATATACTTGCAAGATATAGAAGTAGAATAAATTTATAAAAACTTCTCTTATATCGGCATGGTCGTTCATGCTGCTCCCATCGAGTAATACCATACTCCTACTTTCACGAGAGAAATAATTTTTTTCTTCTTCGTAATATCTAATGTTATATTTTAATTTGACGGTTAATATTTTTTTAGGGCGACGTGACGTAACAAGCTATCAGAGAACGCTTGCGCTTTAATATATTGCGATGACATGACCTTTCATGACTACTCTCGCCGAGTATAAGCATGTTACTACGTTGACTAGAGAAAGGATTTTTTTTCTCCTTCTTAATATCTATTTTTTTTCTTAATATCTACCGTTAGATTTTAATTCGACGGTTAATATTTTTTAAGGTGACGTGGCGCAATAAGGATTGAGAGAACGCACGGCGTTTGCGCTTTAATATATTGCGATGGCACGGCCGTTTATGTCTGCTCCCGTCGAGTAGAGTAGAAGCACGTTTTTACGTTGATCGAAAAAAAATTTCTTCTTTCTAATATTTTTTTTAATATCCACCGTTAGATTTTAATCTGACTGTTAATATTTTTTACAGTCACGTGGCGCAAGCAAAAATTAAAAAACGCACTGCGTTTAATATATAAAGATTAGAAAAGAGGATACGCCCGATTACCGGGCAGGCTAGACGCCTACTGGCGTCGCTAGCCGTCCGAGCCTTGGCTCGGTCTCGTGTTAAAACTTGTTGGACAAACATTTTAGCAGCAAATTCAAGCTGTCTACGTAATGTAACACTCCATACACCGATCAGCCTTCCTAAACAAACAAAAAAAAACACGCTCCTCCGTGTGTGTCCCACCGACTGGAGCTTATGATTGGCAGTCAGACACGCATCCCATTCCGAGGTCGGTCGCTCTGCAGGTCGGCGGAGAACGTCCGACCACGCCCGGGACGGCGAGATCTCCAGAAAACGCGAAAAGGGGCGCGAAAAATCGGAGAAAAGAAGCTCCGGCACGGCGGTTCCACGCGACCTCAAATAGGCTCCTCTCCCCCGCCCGCCCCCGCGTCCTGTTCTTTTTTTGGGACCGACATCAACCCTCCACCAGCAAACGAGACCGGCCAAACCACCCAGCGAGAGCCAGGCCCTCCGTTCCCGCTGCCCCGCGCGCGATGGCCGCGGCAGCCGTGGCGAAGCACCACCACCACCAGAGCCACCGGGCGCCGTGGCGGCGGCGTCACGGCGTCATACGGTGCTCGTCGCCGGCGCAGGAGTTCGCGGCGCTGGCGTCGGTGTTCCGGCGCCGGCTGGTGGTGGGCGCCACCACGGCGGCGGCCGCGGCGGTGGGGGCCAACTTCGGCGGCGTCACCAGCTTCCTGCTGGGGTTGTCGCCGGAGCTCGGGCGCTCGCTCCGCCTCGACGTGCTCTACCCCGTCGCCGGCTTCACGCGTTGCCTCGATTCCGACAGCGGGTTCGGTAAGCGCGCTGATTTATCCGCTTTTCCCCGGCATAGTACCTCCTCATTATATTTGGTTCGCGTTGGTCATCATTGAAACTGGCCTGAAATCTGGATTAGGCGTTCCAGTTTGCTTAGTTGAATTGGTTGCTTCGCGCTGTCAACAGGTCCTCGTCAAAAGATAACTCATCTCTGAACTGCTGCCTTTCTCTTTCCTCGTGAAACGCATTGAGCTGTTGTTGCTCTGAATTTAAAAGCATGTTGTACACATACTGTAGTAACTTGAAACGCATTGAGCTGTTGTTGCTCTGAATTTAAAAGGGCATGTTGTACACATACCGTAGTAACTTTCTGGGTCAACCAGACTCAACACTATCTGGTTAACATCGACATCAGTCGTTTTTGAACCGCGTGATTAACGCGTACTTATACAGTACCCAAATGGTGCGGTAACTGATTGAAGCCTTAGACATAAGAAAACTTGAGGCTTTGTTTCGACAAGGTGATATTCTGCACGGGTGATGCTTGCTATCAGCCATGGATAATTTCGGGGTATCCCTGCTTGTGCCGGTCCAGGAAGTGCAGAAATTTGGAAGCGTGGTTGCGTGCACGTCCCTCCCATGGAAATAAAGTTCATAGTAATATGTAATTATAAAAAAGTTAGGAGTATGCTGTTAAGAAAAAAATGGCCTTTTTTGTTTGTAATTGTGCTAATATCCTTTGCATTTTTCATAAATTCCAATGTGGCCACAAGCATGAGTGGCTACAGAAAAAGTGGCCCATGACGCTGCTGGTCACTGGACCCTAGCAGCATGTCATGCTTCCGATGGGATTGTACGTGTGGATCATGGGCTATCTGGTGCCACATTTAGAACCAGAAGTCATGCGCCACCTGGGATGCATGAAATCGCAACTTACGGTTCTGGTGGCCGATTTTCCACATTGTAATGGATTTTTTTTTTGTTTGATTTGCTAGATGCAAGTTTTCCCTCGAGGAACAAGATAAGTGTGGGTCCTGTGTCTTTTTAATATATTTTATCGTGAAATGAGATAAAAAAAAAGGAACATTATTTATGCACACAAATATTTCTTTCAGTATACAGCTGCCTTTTATAAAGTAGTATTAACTTAAGCTATCTTAAATTTGCAGAATTTATCTATCCATCAAGTTGGGTTGGAGATCAGACTCTACTATACAGAGAAGCGAAGAGGGCAGAACTGCAGAGATCGCTGGACCCACCGCCGATTGGAAAATCCTCATCTAGTCAGCGAAATTTTAGTGAACCTGTAGCAGCTTTCGGCCCCCCGGGATCCACTGGGGAGCTCAACGTCAGTGTCATTGTCTCACCTGTACCTCAAGACTTTTCGTAAGTCTGCTTAACTTCTCACTTGTCATTTGCTGTACCAAGCTTATTGAAAAATCTCTGAAAAAATCTCACTTCTCACTTGTCGTTTAGAGCTTATCTGAAAAAAATCTCCAGTGTGCGCTTACTTTTAGTTAGTATCTTTTTTATGTCAAATTAGCAGTCTGCAGTATGAGATAAGAATTTCCACTAAAGCGTCAGCTGAACTGTTTGAAACAGGATCGAGGCTTTTGGCGGTCCACAAGATGTCGGAGAAGTGGTACTCAGAAGGATTGCAAGCACAAGGCGAAGCCCGGACATCAACGCCACTCTCATAGACGCAGCCTTGAGAGAAGACGCAGAAAACGTGAAGTACTACAAGCTGGAGTTCCGAGTTGAAAGCCCTTCGTTCCGACGACACAACGTTGCGGTCTGCTGCGCGAGGAACGGCAAGCTTTACACCATGAACGCCCAGGCACCGGAGTCGGCATGGAAGTCGGTTCAGAAAGAGTTTTCTGCAATGGCGGATTCGTTCAGCCTGGTTGCCGATGTTTGATTGATACGTGCAGTAAAGAGACAATTTTGTACTCCCTGGGCCTTTTGTTCCGTAGTTTATCAAGCGTGGAATGTTTCGTTTATAGAACTAGGAGAAATGTTATTGCACGTGTCTTATAGAACTAGGAGAAGTGTATTACAATTGTTACAACTGTTTGGGGATTGGGAAATAGAGTTGGGATTCAACCGTCAGAATTGTAGTCTTGGAGACCACGTGTGTACATCCATTTTTTAGAGTTATTACGGTGCTTGAAAGTAGCCGGATTCCCCTGACCATTTTTTGACTCTCGCTGCTTCAGCCGAGGCGAGTCTTTTACCGAATGAATGAAGCAGAGCAGGCTGGTGAGGAATATGGAGATCTCTGCTTTGCTCCGCTACCTTCCCTGCTTCTCCTGATGAACTGCAACATGTACTCCTTCCATTTATAATTATAAGCTATTCTAGCATTTAAATTTTATTTTTTAATATATATTGTTTTTATTTTTTAATATATATTTTTCTTTTTTCAAGATATTTTCTATCTTTTTAATAAATTTTTATATCTATTTTTTTCTTCTCGTTTTCTATGCCCCGTACTTTTTCACTTTTTATTAATTACCATAGTTAGAATAATTTATACTTACGAACGAAAGGAAAAAATCTGCCTGCGACTGTCCGAGGTAGTTGTACTGAACTGCATCTGGAGGCGTTGGAATGGATGATGCCCTGTTCTTCTCGTACTCATGTATTTTTCTGCCTGCTTGGTGAGACTGTTGCTTTCCTTCGAGGAATCTTCTTCAGGGTGCGTTGGACTAGGAACAGATCGCTTGAGTTTGTCGTCTAGTTGCGTTGAACTTTCGGTGTCACCATACTAGAACAGCTTAATTTTCTCGCATATATTATTGCCTTTATAATACTCATAATATATGAGTCATTTTATTATAGACCAAGTGATGTTCTATGAGCTAAGAGATGAATTTGATCTCAACCGTTGATTTATATAAAGGAACGTACTCCTGATTACCGTCACTTGTTAAAATTCACTAATAACTTTCTAAATTAAATTATTCAGCAATTAATAACTATTAAAAAACTTTTACCTCTTAAGAGGTAAAACAACCATTTAAACCTCGAGATTAGTGTAAATAAATAATTCATATTTATTTGGGTCTATTTTAAACTGTGTCTATATACGTAATCTCAAATGATACTAGTGGGAGTAACGTGGTCTATCTGAACCACTGTTGGATAGATAGAATATGGAGGCTGCGTTTGTTCATTGTCTACTAAAATGCAATGCGATGGTACGTTCCAATCCCTACCTTATTTTGGAGTTCTTTTCCTATTAAAAGTTTGATTAAAAAAAAATACTTCTTTTTGATATCGCCGTTGATTTTCAACATCAATTTCAATCTTTCGTCTTATAAAAAACCGGCCGAGCTCTGGAAACCCCAGTTCTGGCCGACCAACCCGGCCAGCTTCATGGAGACGCTGGAGAAGTACTCTGTCGAGATCAGGCGCCTGTGCCGGAGGCTGCTCGCGCACATCGCCGAGACGCTGGGGCTGGCGCCGGGCACGTTCAACGACTTGTTCGGCGACGTGTTCCAGGGCGTGCGGATGAACTTCTACCCGCCGTGCCCGCACCCCGAGGGGGTGCTGGGGCTGAGCGCGCACTCCGACAGGAGCGCGATCACCGTGCTCCAGCAGGACATGTCCTCCGCCGGGCTTCAGGTGCTCAAGGACGGCGCCTGGGTGCTCGTCCACCCCGTCCAGCACGCCCTCATCATCCTGCTCGGAGACACGTTAGAGGCAAGTTCTACAACCTAGTACTCCGTACGGTTTTGATATTGACTGTCAAAATTTTAAAACCGAAGTGAATAGACAGCACTTGATGGGCTACTTCCTCTGTCCTATTTGAACTCTATTTCTAGAATCAGTTAATTTAGTTTCTTTCTATAATTGAGTATAGATAGTAGGAAGTGTTGACCCTGCACATCGAGTTCTAATTCAAAAGCATTGCAAACATGTGCAGGTTCTGACGAACGGCAGGTACAAGAGCGTAGAACACAGAGCGGTGACGAACGACAAGCAGGACCGGCTGTCGATGGTGACGTTCTACTCACCGAACTACGACGTCGAGCTCGGCCCGTTGCCGGAGCTCGTGACCGACGACACGCCGTGCATGTACCGGAGGTACATCCACCACGATAGAGTCGCGTACTCGCGTGTTATGTTACCCGTCTCTAGTTGTGCGTGAAATTTCCTGGTCTAAATAAAGTCACGGATGCATGTTGTTGGTGTAGCACTAAGTTGTTGGTACTGCTATTGTGATGTAGCAAATCGAGCCAAGCTCCTTCTTGGTTCCTTATTGGATCGACGTTGAACAACTAGTATATATTATGCTTTCATTTTAATAAAATATGTGTCCTTTCTTGGACATGATGGCACAGCAAGAGCAAGAGCAAGCAATTCTTTGTACTTGGTCAGGCGTACTTGTCGGCTACTTCCATGATGAGCTGGGCGAGCACGGCTGGCTTGGAGAACCTGGGCATGTGATCAGATCCCTCGATCGCCCTCACCTCCACGCCGGGGCCGCAGGAGGCCGCTACCCGCCGCTGGTCCTCCGCCGGCCACGTCTTGTCTTCCTCGGTGACGACCAGCACGCGGCTCACCGCGCCGTACCCGTCCTCCGTCAGGACCCTCTCCCCGGTCATGGTGCCGTCCTTGAGGAACAACTGCGACGGCCTGACCAGCATAGTCGCCAGCTTCAGATCCTGCATTTGTTGGACAGTCAGCAGAGGTTGAACAGAGCTCAATTTAAGCTGCTGTGAATTCGTCGTACCTCGGGAGGGCTGAGCTGGTACATCCTCTGTGACATCCACTCCGGTCCCAGTAGAAATGTCTCCACTGGATCCTCTGAGTCTCTCTCCGCGATTCCAAACGTGCTGCCCATGAACGAATCCGGCGTTGAATGTTCTTCCAGATGCTGATGATGATAGATGAAACATACCCCATGGACAGGACGTCAGAAAACGCACGCACTTCGTGCAGGAACTGATGAATACTAGGATGTGGCGAACTCATTTGCACCTGTTCTAGGAAGAGGGACATGGGCCGGCCGACGAACGGCACGGCCGCCGAGACGAACAAGGCGACGGCGACCTTCTCGAGGTGTCGCTGCATGGCGAGCGCGAGGCTGTGACCGCCGAAGCTGTGTCCGACGAGGACCACCTTCTCCCCCGGCGGCGCGGCGGCCACGGCGTCGAGCAGCGGCCGGGAGTACTCGTCGAAGGAGCGCACCTCCTCGACGCGCACGGCGCTGACGCCGCACCCGGCCATGTCGAGCGCGGTGACGCGGTGGCCGGCGGATTCGAGGATGGTGGCCACCTTGTACCAGCACCACGCGCCGTGGCAGACGCCGTGGACGAGGACGAAGTGATGATGCTTCTTCTTGCCGCCATCCATTGGACTCGACCTTCTCGTGTCTAGGAGAGAGGTCAGTGATTGGATGCGATTAATTGCTGGGGCGGAAAGTACACTCCCAGGTTCGGTTTCATATACCGTATCCTTACTGACGCCTTGCTTTGATGTTTGACAGACGCATCATGATTTGGACCTCGGCTGGGCGTTGATTGGACATTTTCGCTTCCAATAAGCTGGGGAGTCCAAGAAAGAACGTGCATTTGGATTTCTAATTAGCAGCCAGTTTTTCAGAGAAGAATCAGCAATTCAGCAGTGCATCTTTTAGATAAATATGGCGGATTCGAGATCCTTTCAGAAAGTTTATTTCGGTCAAATCCAGGCCCGCTTGATCAAAGCCCGAAGGCGTCACAGCGAGCAGACATGCAGACCTTGTTCCATCTCCGTGCACACCACCATGCTTCCTTCCTGTAGATTCGTCCAGAGCATCAGCTTATTGTGCACAGAATCATATCGTTTCGATCAAAACAACAAATAGATGAGAGACAATCTCATGATCTTGGCAGGCTCAGAAGGCCAAGTTATTCTGGAATTCAGACACCTACTACTACTGCTACTTATTGGGCCGGTACATCAATCTATGTCCAGGTTCCCATGTGAGACCCGAACGGGCCAACACCACTGAAGCTCCGGTCGTCCACCACGCGCTTGTCGTCGTCGTCGTCTTGCCGTCGGTGATCCACTCCCTGTTGCAGCCCACCATGCATCAGGGATCCGATGGCCCTCGTCATCGAGCCGCCGCGGTACTGCTGGCCTGGTAACAGCCCGCCCACGTCGAAACCAACCAGCTGTGTCTGGGCCGGCAACGGCGGCCCAAACGGACTCATGGGAGGGACGCGGTCGGGCCCACCTCCAAACATCGGTCCGAAACCGCTGCCGGGAAAGCCCGGCGCCGAGCCGTACACGCTCGTGGTCGCGCCCAGCTCCGCCGCCTTCTGTAGCAGCGCCGTGGCGGACATGCTGGCGGACGAGAAGCCCACGCCCGGATCGCTGTGAGGCATGTCAAGGCCCATCATGTTGTTTATCCTGCTGTTGCCGCTGAAGGAGAAGGCGGGCGCGGTCACGCTCCTCGCCGCGAGGCTGGAGAGCATGCAGCCGGCCATGCCGAGCGGCGGCGGGATGAGCGGTGGGTCGTCGGAGATGGGGAGCATCCGGACCTGCGGGCTCTTGGTGTCCATCATGCCGTCGAAGTCGTCTTCCGCGGCGTCGAGGACGTCGTCGTTGGCCTGCAGGGTCGACGGCGGCAGCGCAGCCTGGCCTTGGAGCGCGGACGCCACCGTGGCCATGTTCATCGGCTGCGCCAGCTTGTTGTTCTCCTGCGCCAGGGCGTCGCAGAACGCCCTGTGCGTCACGAAGCTGTCGCGCCTGCAGAAGAATGGTACTTGCACTGATCAGTACAAACTGTAATCACGAGCACCCAAGATGTGGACGCGGCGACACTGGAACGTGGCCTTTGCCCTTTGGGACCAAAGTGCACGAGTCGTCAAATCGATCAGCTGTACGCGCGCGCAACTTGTTCATCAGCCTGCACCGTTCTATACGCATCGTGCGTGAAGTGATCGCTTTCACACGCATGCGATGGCGATGGAGTCAGCTTCGTAATCGCAAGAATGAGGCTATGCAGGCACTGACTTTGAGGTGGGTATCCATGTACGGCGATAATATAGAATCAACCTAGCTTGGCTTTCCCCGGCCGGGAATCCTGGCCACTACAGCTCTACACTGTGAACATGGATGAAAATGAGACAAGCAAAACATGAACAAGAACTGCACGAGCGCTCATACCTGGAGAAGACTGTGCCGCAGTCGCACTTGTACTCGCGCGTGCCGCAGACCTTGGCGTGCGCCTTCCAGTCCGACTGCACGGCGTACCGCTTGGCGCAGCGCTCGCACTTCCACTTCTTCTCGCCGTGCTTCCGGCAGTAGTGCTTCTTGATCCCCGTCAGGTCGCCCAGCGCGCGCGCCGGGTTGTGGTGCACGCACGACGGCTCCGGGCACACGTACACGCGCTTCCTCGGCGGGCCCCCGCCGTCCGCGCCCCCTCCGCCGCCGCCGCCGCGCTGCCGCAGCTTCCACGGCAGGTTGTGACCGCGCCGGTGCAGCTGCAGGTTCTGGTCGCGCTGGAACCCCTTGTGGCAGATCTCGCACACGAACCGGTTCGTCGCCATCAGCGTCTTGGGCGACAGCGCGATCACCTCCGCGGTCGGGTCTATTATACAAGTATACATGTGCATGCGTGCATGCAATGGCGTCAGCGTCATAAGAAGAAAAATCAATATCCGATCATCCGTAATTTCAAAATTAGGCACAAAACCAATACCTGGTGTTCCGGGAAGGCTTCTCTTCTTCTTCGCGGCCGGTGGACCAGCAGGCGGCGGCTCCGAGGTGCCTGCAGTGACGCGCTGGAGATCACCGTCGTCGTCGTTGCCCATCCCCGGCGGCGGCGGGCTACCCATGAACGGCTTGATGGCACGGTACCGCCGCTGCTGCAATAACTCTTCCTCAGCTGCCGACATGGATGCGGGCGCGCGAGCAGGAAAACACACAGATGTTTCACAGGGCGATCCAGAATTTAGCAGATGTACTACAGAATAAAGGCACTTCCTACACGGAACAAGGGAAGCTGTCGTTTCTGTCGTCTCTTGCCTTCTACCTCAGCCAAGGGACGGAGAGACAGTGTCCGTTTCCCTCTTGGTGACAGTACTTGAAGTAGAGGAGGATGGTGCTGGTCTTATATTTATCCTCCCATTCCAAAACGCAGTACAGTAGTTTCACACCTCGCTGTACATTCCACTTCACCTTTCAGTCTACTGTTACCTGTCTCTTTCTGTATGCATGTCAGTGCTGACTAGTATGCGCGACGAATAATCTAGATCGGGGAGCTCCGTGCACGTTAATCAATTCAGTACTTGCCGCGAGAAGTCGAGAAGATTAGAGCGAGTGTTCTTCTAGTTTCAATTTTAAACATGTAATGCATACTTGCATAGTTTGGATCTATACTGGCCTTCGTTGTTTCCTCCCCCGGGATCGGCTGGCGAAGGACGACAACGCTCGATTTTCCGCCGTATAATAGTTCCGGTCGCTTGCAATGACAGCAACCTGCGGTTAAGTTCCTCAGCTCCTCTTGTTGCCTTGTTTTCTTGCCTAGGCCTACATACAATCGTTTTCAATTGAGTGGCGATAGATGGTTCCAATTTAAAAGTGAGGGTAGCAATCCCCATGACCATTCTCCTTGCGCTAGCAACCTCCTCAATTTCCTGAATACTACACTAGAGGCCTTCTCTTAATTTGGTCCGGACCAATACTTTTGCAATCTTTCTCACTAACAATGTGAATTCGTAATAGTTACTCCCTCCGTCCAAGAATAGAAGCTCTTGGTGAGGCTCGGGAATCTAGCGCCAGTATTTTTGGACGGAGGGAGTACTCGTGAAAATTAGTGATAATTGTGCCCTTTTTTCAAGTAGACGAAGCTAGAATGCCTGTCACTGTCTTCTCTTGGTGAGGCTCGGGAATCTAGTGATAATGACTAATGGCTTAATTAGCTGCTTAGTACGTATAGTTTCATCCGTACGTACGAGCTCGTGGAATATAATTCGTATATTATCTTTGTTGTTGTTGTGCATAGTCTCGTAGTTATACTGTATGTTTTTGTCACCTCGTATGATCTCTGGTTTGTTTCCATCGTAGCCGTACGCGCTGTTTCTGGAGTTTCTGAAAGCTAATTGACACTAACAGGCCAGGATTCGATGGTAGCCAGTTAAAAAAAAATACTGCGTGCAACGACGGTAGGAACAAATAAGAGTGTTACAACGTGAAGAAACTAAGGCCCTGACTTATCAGCCAGACACATATAAACATTCCAATGCAGCACCTCCCCTAAATATTCTCGCACCTTCGAGTCTCTCAGGACAATTCAATGACCTGCGAGGGCACGGCCGTGAACCGAGTCGTGTCGTGGACACAGGAGGCATTCTCCCAACTTGGCCCAAGGGGAGCCGACCCACTCCCCCCTATATTTAGCACTCTACTATGATCAGCAGGAGGTAAATCATTGTTAACTAATGCCCCCTGAATCTTCGCTGCTTAATCGAGCGTACGTCAACACCTAATCGCGGCGCTAACTATTGGGCCGTAGTAGCAAGCTACTGTAGGGAAGTTTTTAACGGGTCTAGTGAGATGCCTATCTTGCGATGCTGTCCTGTCCAAAGGTTAATGGGAAAGATAAGGACTTCAGAATTCGTGGGGCAGACAAAACAAAGCCTCAAACAGTGTCAAATTCTTCTGCATTCCGTGGTCACCAAGGATCCAATTCCAACACAGTGACCAAGCTGTTATTTTTAGCAGTACCGGTTCATCTTGCTTTTGCAAATTAAGGTGTCATTCAAACAGTTCTGGAACGAAAGGAGCAGGAGCGATATTTTGTTTGTGATACAAGTCGAAGCTGGCTGCTTATAAGTCCTGCTACACTTCAAGAGACAAGCCCTGCCTTGAAACGTTCCTCTCCCTGCGACTGCTGTTCGCTGGTGCACATCGACGTTAACCGCCTGCGGCCTGCCTGACCCTGACTTGATCGGAGAAGAAAGATGGCCGGACCCCTGTCCCTTCCTTGCCCTCGCGCGTCGCCGGGCCCGGACGTGATGCAGCGCCTTTTGGAGCGACAGAAATGACGCCGACCGCACACTGTCTGTAGGGGCTGCACGAGGTCAAATGCCTGCAGCGATCGTCGCCCGATGGTACGTCGCTCGGCGTCGGCAAGGCATTTCGTGGTCGACTCGACTCCGCGCTCGATCTTCCTCCGCTGCAGCTCCATTTGATTCAAGAACGACGCACCAACTATTTACAATTTCTCTTTCTTTTTTTTTGAGGAAATTTTTTTGAGGGACTTTTTCCTGAGAATATATATATATAATGCGTACCAGTTTTTCCATGCGGATTCGTTTGGATCGTAGAAATAATCTTGGGCCCGATTGCAAACAAGAGAACGATTCATCATGGTACAAATATGTTGGGCTACCTGTAACCTCGGCGGCTGAAAAGGCCCAGACAAGTAGCCCAGCGGTTTATGGTCGAATTGAGTAAAAAATCAAATCTTTTCTGTTGTAGTAAAAGAGTATAAATTTAAAATGTGCAAGAGAACGTACGAATTTAAAATATGTCATGCATCGACTCAATAATCAAGTCCTCGACTCTCATCTCTACATAAAACCACAAACATATTTAGTTAAATTTATTTATTTTTATTAAATTACAGATTTCGTTACTACAGCATGTGGTAAATAATCCACTTACTAGCCGCCTCCTATAAATAATAGCTAGGGTAAAATGTAATTTGGTTTGTTTTTATAAAGGTTGCAAATATAAACCAATCAAACCATAAGAAAAAGTTTGAGAAGGTTTTTCAAATGCAAGTGTATCATATACTCTATTTATTGATGAACCTGCCACGTAATGTACTTGAAAATATGTGTTGTTTGACTGGTTGCCTCCTCTAATGGTCATGATGTGTTTTACAGACAGGCGCCAATATGTGAACGCCATCTATAAAAAGGGCTGCTTCCGCATGCGAAATTTTGAGATAGCGCGTTTCCACACTGATACTCACTTTGCAACTTGACACTTGTTGTTGGACTGCATTATATTCTAAAAAATATTTTTTTTAGAATATAGATAAATTGGCAACGCATGATGTACAACACACAATGGTTTTTTGAGGGAGAAACACTCACCTCTGCAAAACCACCACTTTGAAATGTTTCTTCAAGAAATGGTCCCTACAAAACTTTATTGTGAGTTGCAAATTAAGCCCTACTTGGCGTGCTTTTTCAGCTCTGCAATCCAACTTTATTGTGAACAGCCATTGGGGCGCTAGAATTAAATACTTGCAATCGTAGAACCGTGCACAAACACATCTTCTGGCTTACACCTGACGGGCAATCAAAAGACCCAATTGCCGGGGATGTGTTGGATTTGTTTACCAAAATGATGCAGCAGAGGTACAAGCGAAACCCTTAGTCGTTTTGGTTTTGTTTTGTCGCCCCTAAATATTCACCGTGCTGCTGCTATTCTGCACAGAAACCTAGAGAACGAATCTGGACGTGTTTGCAGTGTAAAACCATTGGAGAGCTGCAACACTTAGTTTTTTTTTTGGGCATACCACGGTAGATACATTATGAATACACGTACGCATAAATCTCATTGAACTTATTTGGATCAAGTTTTCGTCATGTTCCATAAATTAGTAACAAATAAGTTCCGATCAAACTGCATGCTAATTTTGAAGACTTTGATTATGGATATCGCCTGAAACCATAAATGAAGTTCAGTAATTGGTTGAAGCCCTTTTGGAAAGCTTAATTTTTTTCCAAATCCTGTATTTTTCTATGAAATTGAATTGATTACTATAAAATTCATATGTGATACCTATGAAATTCCTACGTTCCAAACGAGCATTAAGCATTAAAGATGAACTTATATTCTCTGCCATTTGTTTATCTACGTTTTGAGCCTCCAACAATATTGTAGTTAACCTTTGTAAATTGACCGGCTAAATATTTTGGACATAGAACTCCGGATTTGTTTTTGCTCAATGAACTTAAGCTTTCTTTTATCTTAAATTCATACAAGCTATAAAATTGTAAGATCTTTGAAAATAATTCTCAAAGTATGATGTTTACAAGCAACCAAATATATATAGTTGATGCAATAATATGCTCTCATTAAGTCCGTTTGAAACAAGACAAAATAGTTTTCATGGATACGGGCCATACTCTCATACTACAATGCAAACATATGCATAACATTACATATGGTACAGCACCTGCACCATCAAGAGGGATCGGAACACGACGAGAAAAAGAAACGCACACACAAGACTCCATGATATGCTTATATATAGAGAGACAGATAGCTTCTTGCAGTTTCATTTGTCTTGACGTTGTTCGCTACCGCGGAATATGGAGAGCTCATCCCTGACGTCGATCTGGATTTCCCTGCCGCTAGTACGGTTGAACGCTGCCGCAAGCTCCTCGCTCTCACGGTACCTTTGTAGGTACCTGCGCATGGCATCTGCATAGTGGTCGAGGCCGAGGCTCCTCATGGCGTGGCAGATGTCGTCACCGTTAATCGTCTTTCGTCGATCACGGCGACACCGCTCCGAGGCTTCGCCAGTGACGAAGCCGACGAACTCCGTGGTGCACTCCTGGATGGTCTCCTTGGCGCTCTTGGAGATCTTGGCCTGCGGTGGGAGCACATCCTTCATAATCCGCCCCACATTGGCTATCGGCAGGAGGTTATCTTGAGCGCTGTTCATGCCACCACCGTCAACAGGGTGTGTTGAGGTTGAGCTGGATGCCCTAACATGGCTTTGATGTTGGGGGCCTCTCACTTCATCCAAACCAGTGAAATTGAAATTCTCACTCATCTACCTCTAAGATGGGTAGGGTGGGTTTATATGACCTTGTACTCCTTAGCGTCGGCTATATAGCCCCACATCCACACTTTTGAAACTCGCCTTAACACTATAGTGTTGTATCGAAGAGTGATGGTTCTATTTATACTGTGATCCTAAGATGTTTTCTATAGTGTCCACTGAATTTTCTCGATCTACTAAAAAAGTATGCAACATTATGTTCTGACATAATAATCCAGCCGGAACTGTCTGCCACACACCGTACACGTTATGATTCGATCTACTATTTTAAAGTAAGAATAAAACTACGCTACACAACATTTATTCGTTATCATTTTTAAATATGTTTATCCAACTTTAAGATGTGGTTTGCCGTTGCATACATACAAGTTGCTACCTCTTTCAAAATTATTTAATAAACAAAAGGAAAAAGTTGCCACTCGTATCTCTTTCAAGTTTCAACAGAGCTACTCCTAGTAGGGAGAACACTGTGGAAGAATAACCTTTTGGCTGCTGCTATGGCCTACGACGACGACCACATGTGGACACAGCTTGCAGGCGTGGCCAATGAGGCGGTCTTCTTTTCGCGGGGCGGCGCCGGAGTGATGGATGCCCTAGGCGCGCGACATCTGCCGACAAGCCGTGCGGCCCTCGCATGGCGACGATGATGGCGTCCAGCGCCGCGGCACGTGATCGTGGATCCAACCGAGTCGACTGCACTGCTCTCTCTCTCTCTCTCTCTCTCTAGACTCTCTCGCGAAGGCACAGTACAAGCCGTGAAGATTAACAAGGCCGGCCACTTGATCGTAGAACAAGCTCCTGATTCGCAGCTTTCCCACGCACCAAATGAAAAGGGGATAAGCAGCGTTCTACAGGAGCTGGTTCTGGCCAATTGGATGGGAGGATGAGTTCGTCTTTTCATGCCACTTCTGCTGCTACCTGCTAGTTTATGTTGCTTGCTTGCACGTTTCATTTTGATTTTTTTTTTCTGATAGCCACTGTATCTGCAGAGGTTGCGTTGCTGCCAATATGAGTTGGAAGATAAATCAAATGCCACTGGCGTACGTAAACCCTAGCACACAGATTTTGTTTAGGTACTTAATCCTCTTTTGTTTTTGCGAGCTGTCATACTCATAAGAGCTTGAATGTCTGACGAGAACGATCGAATCTGAGAGAATATATAGTAGTACTGGAGCACGCTGCAGGTTGTTTTACAAGCTAGTCTGCAACAATTATATGTGATGAGTAAGCCCATGTTTGCCGGCTGATTAAATATGTCATTGATGTGTCAATGACAACAGATGAGACCCTGCAAGTGAATGACATGTGAGTTCGAATGACATATTTCAAATTTCACAAAATTGTAATGACATGTATCAAATTAATCCTTAAATTAAGCAAGCCATCACTAGCTAGCGTATTCCTATCCTGAATCCTTGTCATTGCACTAGTAACTATTTTTACTGGAAAGTCACTTCTACGAAATAGGATTATAGTGGTAGCCCATAAGGGCCTGTAATGACGGACACAAGATCCGCCGTTATGCCCACGCCACTAGAAATGATCCTTGAAGATGCACTGATGCACCCATGAAGATGTGAGGAAGGCATTCGAACTCATCCATCTCTCGTCTACCCTTGGGAACTTTTTTTTGTGAATTAGGTTGCTTTAAATTGACCCGCACATTTTAGTGGGTTGTCTCTATGCGTCTTAGGATCTTACCAGCAACATAACATTGTACATTTATCAGCTAATGATTATATGTTTGCTTATGTCGACGGTGCTAATTTATCAAGTTGACTTATTGACAGTGCTAATGTAACAAGTCCTTTAAACTGAATATCTAACAAGCTGACTGCTAATTCACAATACATTTGGAGCAACTACTAGTCGTAAAAAAGAAGCACAAGATTTGAACCTTAGGCATTTAATTACAATGCAAAACACGTAGTACTGTAATATTAAATCATTTGAATGTTCAGCCTATACAAAATGGCAGCCGTATGTGAACACATGATACTCAGCCCATTCGAATAGCTTGCTGAAGACCAGATCATCCGCTTTCAAAAGGCTACCATAATCAATGTTTTCAGCTCTTCCATTTACTATATCTTGGTTAAGTTTGCGCCTACTATACATAATGCCAAACTTTTATCATTTAATTTAAGATACTGTAACCTGACCGTTATTCACATGTCAAATATAATGCCGAACGAAACTTTTGTGTGTGTGACACATGACGCAAATTGAGTGCGGAAATGATGAATGAATAAAAATAATGTTAAAAATAAACAGTGTCAACATTTTAAAACGAGAGAGAGAAGTATTTGTTATGAACTGGCATACGGTATGACTGTCAAACAGATATAGGAGTACTACAGACTGCTTGTCATTGTGCTGTTTTATGTATACAGTCTATGCATGTGCCTAAATTGTTGAATGCCCAGTCCGCGAATCTCTGGACTCTGGAACCAGTTCATAGAGCATGCATGCCATTCGTGGTGGCAGTGGTTAAAGAAACATCAATTTCTGTGTCATACGAACATTTAAGACTGCAGCAGCGATAGATGAAAACCTCAAGCCAATCGCATGAACAATCTCCCCCCAAAAAAAAAGGGACGTCTAGTAGGTCTCTAATGAAGGAACCTTTATTAAATAGTTTCAGATTCAGATGTTAATCCAAGAAATCTACGGATACAATCAGTAGAGCATTTCAGAATATATGCACGGGTACAGTTGATAAACAAATCTATCAATCCCGGTGAGTGGAGTAAGAAAAACAGTCAGTCAGTTTCAAAACTGCATTAGGTGGAGTATTAACAAGCCAATGAAAGAGGTACCACAGTATCTCAGCATTAGTGCTTAATTAAAGTGATGATTTGAACGAAGCTACTAGCAGCATTAGCAAGGTATATATAGCTAGTGCAACAAATTGATGATATTTCTTAGTTTGGGCCATAAACAAACCCAATAATGAGCAGTACTGGAAATAGCTAAGAGCTGTGAGCATCAATAACCTTTTATTTCTAGCTAGAATTTCTTACCGGACTACAGAACTAATACTGAATTCGAAATGCATGCATGCTTCAAACCCAAAAAATTCGAACACCAAATACTCCAATTCCATATCTGGTCTTCGCTTTGGGATGCATCTTCGACTTCGTTGACGCTACCGTCTTCCCTGTATGGCTGTATCTTTTCTCAATCTATGAATCTATACATGCTCGTAGTTCGTCATTGCATCAATGTATAGGACGTGCATGCATATGATCCGTTCGTCCACACGTTATTCCCACCAATACACAGTCTACCCCCAGTGATCATCAGAAGCAAAATTAACCAACTACTTTAGCTACCGGATAGCCGGATACTACTCGTAGTTCTCATATTATAGCAGTTACTGTTGCCATACATCGCTACCGCTAACAATAAGGAGGAATAAGCTAGTTCATATATAGAGCTTATAAATATCTCGAGTTACCTCTCCAAAAAATTCAACTGGTGAAGAATACGAAGATTAAAACTGCCTGGAGGAGTCCATGGCGCCGAACATGAAATGACCGGTGCCGCTGGGTCCGGCGCCCCCAGCACCAGAGCCGGAGGCGTGGTGGTCCGGGCCCTCCCCGGCGCCGCGCGAGGACGCGGCCGCGGCGGCGCGGTCGCCCTCGACCTCGCGGAACCTGTGGAGGTACCTGCGCATGGGCTCGACGTAGTCGTCGAAGCCGAGGGCGCCGAAGGCCCAGCAGACGTCGTCGCCGTTGACGGTCTTGCGCTTCTCCTTGCGGCACTTGTCGGAGGCCTCGCCGGTGACGAAGCTGATGAACTCGGAGACGCACTCCTGCATGGTCTCCTTGGCCTCCTTGGAGATCTTGGCGTTGGGCGGCAGGATCTGCTTCATGATGCGCCCGACGTTGGCGATGGGCAGCAGGCGGTCCTGCTCCTTGATCTCCTCCGCGGCGGACCCCGCCGGCCGCCGCCCGTCGTCGTCCGGCTGGCCGAGGTGGTCGGCCATGCGCGCTAGCTGAACAGCCTCTTGCTCTCTCGCTTTGGTCCCTATAGGCAGCTGGCAGGTCGCTGGCTCGGCGGCGAGACGATCGATCGACTCTCCCTCTCCTCTCTGTTGCCTGGTTGCTTCTCTTTTTGTTGGCGTTGGACCTTATTACCATTGGATGTTTGCCCTCGCCCGCCACTGGCCGGTTATAAGTTTTTCTTTTCTTTAGCCAACATACTTAACTCTTGATCGATGTACGCATACGACATGACATCGTCGTATCCGTATCGTATCGTATTCGTATGCGCGCGGGGGAGAGGAGGTGGTGGGCTGTGGGAGGCCCGAGTAAAATAGAGAGACGATCCTGAAATTAATTAAAAATGTTCGTTTGATCAGATCTATCAATTAAAAATAAAAAGATATTTAATCAAAAATATTAAAATAATAAGCTCGGTATTAAAAATATATGAACTTGATATTAAAAATAATAAGTTCGATACTAATTTTTAAAAATCAACGATCGAGATTAATTAAAAAAATGAAAATACTTACCATCTCTCAAAATTAAATAATGGCATGCCTGTGCTCCGGCGGCAGAGCGGCCGCGTGGCCCGCTGTCGCGGGGCCCGTTGAAATGTCTCCGGTCTCCGTGGCTGCGGCTGCTGAGAGCGATGCCTGAGCCCTGGGAGCGAGGGGGTTGCCAGATTCCATGGACGGAGCAAGGGCCGCCTGCGCGCCCGCTGCTGGACGACATGGAGTCCGCAGCGGAACTCGCTCGCCCTCTAGTGCCTTCCTTAATGCCCGGCTCCATACATCGCTCCGCCCCCTAATCAACCAATGGGCAACGGATCAGCGGCGTGTAGCTGGCCGGCACTGCCTTGGTCCCCTCCGTTCGCGCGGCCTAGCAATCTCTGCACTTCTGCCTCCCTCTACCTCTGCCACAGCATGTTGCTGCAGGGTTATTTCCTCTTTGAGTTGTTGGTATGGATAGATCGACATGCACCAGCAGTTCTCTGTTCCTGCCCTCGCGACGAATCCGGCCTCTTCGATCTCCAACTGTAGCGTAGTTTCAATGCGTCGATCGCCGTACAGCCTCGGGGGGAGAGCGTCCGCGTGATTGGTTGGCGTGGGGGAGCCGCCGGCCCCCGCTCCTGCTGCGCGCGCGCCGGGAAGGGACCCTGGCCAGCAGCCAGATACGCGTGCGCCACATGCTACGCGCAGAAACTACAGTAATCGATCAGGGTCAGATCCACAGAGCATAGTACTGTATATCTATATCTACAGACATATACTCCGTATTACAAAAAAACATTTGCGTATAAGTACTTCTTCAAGCTCGATTTCTCAACTTTTGATCGTTTCTTCCCAAGAGAGCTACCTTAAAATAATTAAATATAGACAGATCGTGTGGCCGTTAATTAAGAGTCTTCACCGTGCGTGCTTGTGAGGGTGAAAGATTCTGACATTAACCATATCTCCCAGAATCAGCACAGATAAAAAAAATCTACCGTGATGTACAATCAATACTACTATATGTGGTTGTTCTGGCATTAAGAGTGGTTGATCTGGTCTGCAGATCGATAGCTACCATATGTACTGTCTGGACATATAATTAAAATCTTTAAACCCTACTTTCCCCTTCTTTTCAATATGAAGAGGATCAAGGAGCCCAGCTAATTAAAGAAACTATCTTATTGAAACAAAGGTTTAGTAACTTGCTTTATCGCCGTCTAGTGGGGCATAAACCAACGAACAACAACAAATCATAGCCCCTTGCTCAGTCCACCCTCGTCTGAGCTAATAGGTGCAAGAAAGGAAAAGGAAGGGCTGTCCATTTCTACTCTGTCCATGTCACGCATCCACTTGCATACTCCTAGCTTGTTCCTGTTTGCTTCCGTATAACTGGCTGATTGAGAAGCTAGCGACCTAGCTAGCTTTGTCAAAGGAAGAACCCATTATGCATTATGCTGCTAATTAATAACAAGTTACCGAGTAAAACTTGTTCTCTTTGATGCAGAAAGAACGCTTAATTAGCTTGTACTACCAATAATGCTTGCTGGTACGTTCTCTTGTGCGTTCTGCCTAAAATTCCATGACCACCAACTAGCTAGAAGATCACTGAACTTGCACTGCTATTAATCCTACCCGCACACCCCACTTCGCTTTATTTATTGTTAAAAATTACTGTATTTTACAGCAGGGAAAAGTCTAAAGGATTGCTATATTGGATCAGAGAGGGAGAATATATAGATATCTGCCTGCCCACTTTGAGAACAAGGCCGAGGAGAATATCTGTCTGGTGGCTTGCCGAGATGAGCAATCCACGAACAGTGCATGCATGTCGTACACTGCGATGCGCACATGCACAACTCTGCATTCTGTGCTTTTCTTTTCATTTTTTTTTTTTTTGATCGGGCAACTCTGCGGTCTGCACTCTAGCTATGGCTGCTGCTACCAGTAACGGATATAGCCGCATGCACAGGAGTTACCAGTACGTATGCAACAGGTCTCCTCCATACGGGGACTCGCAAATCGCACTCAGTGTTTGGCCACGCTGATCGAGTACTCGATCCATGGCTCCATTTCCCTATCTGCTCTCGAGGTGGCAATAGGAGGCCATGGAACTCGGGCGGGAAGCCTGCATGTGCGGCAAAGCGCTGGCCGTACAGACAAACAGTACTGCACAGTCTCCGATGCATGAGAACTAACCAATCAGGGAAGTTGTCAAAGGACAACTGCACATGTGTCAGGGCTCTGAGTGGTCCATCTGGACCTTGTTCCAGCCATACGTACGTTCACCTCGATGTACGTCTCTCTCTCCGGCCTGCTCTCTTTTTGTTTGGATCAACGACTTGGATTGAATCGAACAGAGTGCGTGCACCTAGGGTTACCGAATCTCCGTACACAGAAGAACACGTCCATGACCACTCCTGTTAGATGAGAGAGCAAATGAGCTTTGGGAGTTTTGACAGGGTCATGCTTCTGTATGTATGCAGACTAGACAGCTCTATGTTATGTGTGCAAGCAAGCCCGGCCTCTCGTTTGGATTGCTATACTTGCTTCTAGTGGCCTTTGCTGCCGTGGACCATATGAGTGTCAACAGGTGGCAACAGCACTACTCCCCCACTATGCTTCACAGAGTGGCAAAAGAGAGAGCCTCGAGGAAGGAGACCGACGACCTAGTCTTTGCAAGTTGAGGTGGGGTGTCATGAAGACCTCAGTGATCTCCGCTGGGTTTTAACCAAAAGGACACACGGCGCATTCCCGTGCATGTGCACATACAGTACTATATATAGCTAGCAGCATATAGTAGTACTACTATTTTTTGACAACGAATGGGATCATCTCTCTTCTTTTTAAGGGATAGCTACCAAAGTACCATGGGTGCTGCAAGTATTCCTTACGCATATAGTACACACGAATATTCTGGAGTAGTGTTTTTCCTCGTGTAGAAGTTTCAATGGTGACACATATGCATTCTCCTTTTTGAAAATAACTAGTAGGTTGATTGTTTTATTTTTGTATTTTCAATCAGAGTCAACCTGGTTACATAAGTGAATCTGACCGGTATACAATTACTGCTATATAATTTTTTCATAAACTCATGGAAGTTCTCATGTGATTGATAGAGTCCACTTTAGATTTTTTTTTTTTTTGTTATTCAGCTTCTTTAAGGTTGCTCAATTGTCCGATTGCACATGCATGCTGTAAAAAAAAAAGGAGCATATTTTGGGAGAAAGAATCAAGTGCGGCAATTGCAGAAGAGTACACTTGATTTTGTCGAGAACTTAGTCTTCCAAACCTCAGAACATAAACATATGTGAGGCGGCATTATTACAGACAGATTCATGAATTAACAACGTTAATGCTTTTGGCCATACTATAGATTCAGTCATCAAATACTTGAGTTCTTTGGCATGTTGTTCAGCTCTTTGATTCCAACGACGAGTATAACAATTCGAGGCATAAGGGAATCTCCATCCTCTGGTGGAATCAACCATTAAGAAAACTTGAAGATGGTACTGATTCGGTCCTAAATACCAGTACCCCGTACGGCAAGACCTGGAGTAAAGTAAGCCACGGTATGCCGGCACATCTAATATTAAGACCAATCGATCGAACTCGTTCTTAAATTAAGAAGAACATGCAGGCTGAGTATAACACCTGGAGTAATGTAACCTATGCTATTTAACATAATTCTGAGAAGAAAGAAGAAGCGCGCACAGCAACAGCAATAACAACAGAACTTCTTAAAAAGAACAACATGCAGGCTGAGTATGTATAACAGACAATAAGCATAAGCAAACCAAGAAAATAGTAATAGAGGCCTAACGAAACTGGAGAGAGCCATATGCCATGAGGACACGAGTCACATGACATGCATTAGGACAGATTCCAAGCCGCCGGTAATAACGAGATCTCTAGTAGCTGCAAGTTGAAGATGCTGAATCCAAACGCATGATGGACCAGCAGAAGAAGCCTGCCGGAGCAAATGCTCTGAGATGCTGGGACAGTGTTTGTTGGAAATCAGGTCCATCATATGTGCGGTTTGTTATTTGCATCCGCGTACTGATCCATAGACTATGCGGTTAACCCATCTGTAAAAGCAATCAATAAGCGATCTGCTCTCTCGGTCTGCTGGACCGTTTGATTTATGTGCAAGATAATTTCATTGGCCGGTCCATGTTCACCAGAGAACCCTCCTGCAGTTAGCTACGTATCTGGCCAGCTGAATGCGTTTGGATGCATTCATATATTTGTAGATAGAGATTGCACACAGATATGTTTCTTCTTTCTTCATTACTCCTATTATTCATGCATCCGTGAATTAATGCAAAATGAGCCAAGAAAGAAGAAAGAACCCACGTTCCAAAGTTGGCTAAGAAAAGGCTGTCCGGTGTCTCCTGCTGCTAAAGCAGCATTGCAAAGGCTCGTCTGGGCGTCGCTAGCAAGTGGCAACCCTGTGACCTCTCTATGTGCTGTGACAGGAGGTACCCCCCCACCCCCAAGTCCCAACGTCTCGCTGCGGCGTAACTGTAGGACTACAACAAAGGCGAGAGATGCGATCAGATATGGGTGTCGCATCGTTGCAAATTGGCTACTGTATGATAGACTCCCGTTCCAAAATTGTTCATGAACTTGGAGTACTTGTACCTGCAGGCTGCAGTGTGGTCGCAACTGGTTTGGCCCTGTCCCGGCCCGTGATTCGCTCGTCGACTCGTCGTAGGTAGTGGTAAATGCCAGCCAGCGAACTCAGCGCGTCCATGACACGAGTGCTACGATTCCAGCGAATAATTGAAGATCTAGGAGTAAGTAGATAGCCGGACGAACAGCGGCACATGCGCCATCTGACGCGTCGTCGCGCGTGCTCTAGCAGCAGAGCTGCTGCCTGCTACCCCTGCTCTTGTTGCGTCATCGACTGCCCGGATGAAGGCAAACAAAGGGGGTTAAGAATTCGTCAATTGATTCAGGTTAATGCACAGTATCGTAGCAGTAAGAATTTGCCGACAATGAGGGTGAACCCTACCCATCCATCCCAGACGGCCGTGTTAATTGGCAACGGAGTACTCCGCCGATCGACACTGGTTCAGCTCCATCAAACGAGCACCGATGATCTAATTAAACTGATGTTTAAGCTCCTGAGAGGTGCAATGCAACGGCACGAGCAGTTCAGTCAACCAAGAAAGGGCTCGAGCTCGACAGCCGCGGGTGGGTGGAGCTTGCCGGCATGCAAAGCGCGGCAGGCTGCGAGACATAGGGTCAGCTACAGCTACAGAAGAGGGTTCAGACTTTATTCAGACTGATACTACTTCTACTACTGTACTGCATTGACGACTGCTTAACCCTGATCTGAGCTGATTCTATCTCAGTCACCACTTGACGGCTCCGTCGCTCCCCGTGATGCAGGCTTAGTCCTGCATTATAGAACGCAGAAATTATACAGTAATAAATTTAGTTTTACAGAGAAAACGTAGAATTTGAGAATTTTTCCGACCGCGATCCGGCCTTAACATCTGCGAGTTGCTTGCGTTCTGGTGACAGGCCCTCTTCCCTGGCCCTCTTCCTTGACACAGTCCCGCTCACACCCTGTCAGCCTCCCTCGAAAGGAGAGTCCAGTGAAGAAGATAGCAGCCCGTTACGTACCCGATCTGTATGTAGGCCCACAAGAAATCTAACTCGGGCTAGTGTATGGGCCAGTAATCTTCCACAATCTTAATGGGCCTGAATGACTTGCTAAACACACTTCGGCTTCCTTTGCAACGCAAGAATTTAACAGAAATTTTATAGGAATCGATTCAATTTCTCAGAAAAAACGCAGAAAACACGAAAAATTCCCGCGTTCCAAAGGAGGCCTTCTTTTGTTTATTTTTTTCAAATATACTTACAAGAGAGCAGAGCAATTTTTTTTTTCTGTCTAAATAAAAGAGAACAACGAAGTACTAATATTCAGGAGAAATACCACTTGCATTGGAAGTAACAGTACCAGCAGACAAATGTACAACTGCCTAACGTATGAAAATTATCAGCATGGGGATTGGTAAATCTGAACAATTAAACAACAGGAGGGGGGGGGGGGGGGGAACCC
>BCLF01000009.1:653590-665596 GCA_001602275.1 Zoysia japonica | reverse complement strand
GGGGAACCCTGATAGCGGAAACGAGAAATCTCCTTTAAAACCAAGAAATAATTACGTGGAATCGGTACTATGTGGCGGCACCCATTTAGTTGAACAAGTGATTGGCTAGTCCACACGCATGCTGTGGCCCTTGTGCTCAAGATCAGGGGCAAATGATTTGGGAGATGAGAACGAAGCTTTTGATAAATTAAGGATCTGTTTGGTAGAGCTTCTAGCTCTTGATTTTTTAATTCACTTTTGATTCTGCTGTGAAGTGATTCTGTGACTGAAAATGATTCACTTTATTCTCTAGAATGAACTCTCAGAATCAGACAAAGAATCACTTCGAAGCTACTTTTTTTTTAGCTCGCAACCTTTTAATTTATTTCAAAGAATTACTTTATAAAATCAGACAAGAATCACTTCGGCAGAGCTTCTCTGATTCTGTCTGAGAATAAAGAGCTGAGAGCTTCCCTAAGTACTGATTTTGCACGTCCTGCCGCCTTTTGGTATTGTTTCCATTATCTTGTGCACCACAGGGGATAAGCACGATCGATCGATCATATTTGTTAGGTCTTCTATACTTGATCGCAAGAGTTCAAAGCAGCTTTGCCTGTACTTTACCTTAAAATAGACTTGATTATTGATGTGGTGTTCGCGGCCCACCAAATGAATAGCAATAAGGGCATGTTCGAAACATCTTACGGCTCTGTTCGGTTCATTTTCAATAAGTGAATTAGAAGAGAAATGAATCTATTACTCTCTAAGTAAAAAATCTCCACTCCAATCCTCTCTAATTATTTTCTCAACCGAACGGAGCCTAAGGATATTTGCTAGCTAGCTAATACTAGCGAGTAGTAACAGAAATACTAGTTAGCTAAGACTAATAGATAATCTGGTATACATTAGAATACTGCTACTGTAGTTCTTAAGGATTTCAAATTTGGAGTAGATTATAAATTACTTGCATAATTGGAAACTATATAGCTTCAATTTTCTTCATCACGAACAGTCGTTATCGCATCAATCTTGGCGAAGTCGAGCGTCTTCTTGCCCTCGAGCTTGCTCGTGACGTAATGGCGGTTGTACTCGCCGTGGTTGAACCTCCGGTACCGGCACGGCGCATCGTCGGTCACGAACTCCGGCAGCGGACCGAGCTCGACGTCGTAAGCCGGCGCGTAGAACGTCACGATCGACAGCCTGTCCTGCTTGTCGTTGGTCACCGCTCTGTGTTCCACGCTCTTGTACCTGCCGTTCGTCAGAACCTGCATGTACATATGCGCATTGTTGCAGTGTACCTGCCGATCGAGTGCGGGTTTTGATTCGCTGAAAAACGAAATGGAAATCTCAGTGTACTCCCTTGCCTCAATTGTGTCGCCGAGGTTGATGACGAGTGCGTGCGGGATGGGGTGGACGGGCACCCACGCGCCGTCCTTGGCCACCTGCAGCCCGACGCAGGACACGTCCTGCTGGAGCACGGTGACCGCGCTCCCGTCGGAGTGCGCGCTCAGCCCGAGCACGAGCTCCGGCCTCGGGCACGGCGGGTAGAAGTTCATCCGCACGGCCTGCACCGCCTCGCCGAACATGTCGTCGAACGTGGCCGGCGCCAGCCCGAGCGTCTCGGCGATGCGCGAGAGCAGGCTCCGGCACAGGGCCCTGACCTCGGCCGAGTACTTCTCGAGCGTCGCCTTGAAGCTGGCGGGATTCGTCGGCCAGAGCTGGGGCTGCCTGATGAAGGCCGGGTCGACGCCGAGCGCCAGCATGTTGCTCCAGTCCAGCTTCTGGTCCTCGGAGAAGACGAAGGCGTGGCCGTAGCCCTGGATGCCTCCCGGCGCCATCGGGTACTTCTCCTTCTCCTCCAGCGGTAGCAGGAAGAACGCTCTCGTCACCTTCTCCATCTCGTCCAGCAGCTCGTCCGCGATGCCATGGTTCACAACCTACGCGTGAATCAGTTTCATCATCTCAAAAACAAAAGCGGTACACATGTTCTCTCAATTTTTTTTCTCTCCTAAAAAGAAGAGATATATACCTGGAAGAATCCCCATTCCTCACAGGCAAGCCTGAGTTTGTCCAGCTCGCCGTCGCGTGGGAGCTCGCCGACGTCGATCACCGGGATTTGAGCGTGGTCGCAAACTTTAACACCGTCAGGGCGATCGTCCCCGTCCCTGACGTACCGCTCCGGCACAGTTGCCAGGCACGTCCTTTGCAGCTCCTGGACGTCATCAACCTGACCTGTTCTGATCTCCACCGTAGCCATAGCATATACTCTGGAGTACCGAACAACGATCTTGTTCTCTCTTACAGATCAAGACAGCCTTGGCTTGTTGACATCCCAGGTGGGCATGGGTATGGGTATATAAAGAGAGGACCATGATTCGTCGTGGCCGTCCATTTTTATTGGCAAGCAATGAAGCAAAGCATGATATGTTTGTTTGTGTCCTGGGTTTGATAATCAACTTGACCTTGGGGAAAGCACAGATGATGGTTCTGCTTTGGGGCTGATGATGGTGGCGGGCAAGCAGCAGCAGCAGCAATCCAATATACTGTTCGGATATGTCCGCGACGACATGTACGACAGCAAATTGACTGACGAGATGCGTGTGTTGAGAAACTTGAACACAAGATTCAGAGAATTTGTGCTGTCCAAGTCACACCCATGGCACTCTCCACTTACAGTGCCCTTCCTGTGGCATCAAGGATCTGTCAGCTCAGGCTCAACGCCGGCAACCTTGACTCGAGCAGACAGCTCTCGGTCCCCTTGGTGCTCGTCCCTTTTCAGGATCTAGAAATTTCCAAAACATCAAAAGGGGTCGTGCATTTGCTCATACCTAGCTGGTGGCAGCTCTGACGATTTGCTTGGTGGCCGCCGTTGTTGCGCCACGATCTGTGGCTTTTCTGACGCAAGAAAAGAACACTTTGAACGGTTGGTCAGTCCCTTTTCAGGATTGAGAATTATCACCAAGATCGAAGAAGGAGAAGAAAAAGAAGAAGAAGAAGAAGAAGACAATTGGAGCTTTCTTTTTGCAAATTACAATTTAACAAGATATCCTAAAGTGATCGGGACTATTATTGATCATAATTCTGCTTTTGATTCGTATTGGCACCTGTGATAAATTTAACATTGATCCATGTTTTTTGTACTTTTGTTTTTCTTATTGTACTTATTCGAGCTCTGATTGTAAAATACATGCAGCTCTAAAGATTAGACGGAGTATGGAGTATTTGCTTTTTGTTTGGGCCGGCCTTGCAGGTCCACCAGATAGATATACACCTTGGGTAGCCCGTGATCGTTGTCTTGGGCCAAGTTTGTGTGGAGATGGGCCTTGGAGATGCGAGTGGCGAAGGAGCCCATGATTCACCATGAAGATCATGTTAGCGGGCCGAACGTGATGTGATTTCGTTTTGGGTTTAGTACATGGATACGTGTTTCCAAGGTGCAGCACAACTGAGAAGCAGCTTGCTCGCTGATGATCATTGCCAATTCCAAACCGATCCAGAACTATCAATCATGCAGTGGGTTTGGACAGATTTCCAGGAGACTTCTCTCAGCCACAACCACAAGCACCGATCGCAAGGAACAAGGTGAGAAGAAAGCCATGGCTAATCCAAGGGAAGAAGAACCGTGGAAACCTAACCTAGGCCAGGGGAAGAGAGGGAACTGGAGCTTCCTGATCACGGCAGTGAACCAAGCCACACGAAGGAACGGTAACCCCGTCCCCGTGTCGATCAACCAAGCCACAGGAACGAACGGTAATCCCGTGTCGATCTTATCCCCCGGCCCCGACGTACCGGACGCGGTAGAAACCGACTTGCTGTGACGTCATTCGCCGTCGATATCAACGGCTGGCCACTTGAAACGCAACAGACCAAACCACACCCATCTCACTCCGCCCCCGCCTCCCCGGTTTCATCCCCCACCCCGTGTTTCGCAGCTCGACGTAACCGAGCTCCTCCTCCTCCTGCTCCCGGCCGCCGCCGCCGGATCGCGTCGATGGACGCCGAGGCTGGCATCGCGCCACCCGGCGCTGAACCGGTGCCGGTACTCGCCCACCCCTGATGCGCCTCTCATTGTTGCTGTGATTTTGTTCTTCCTCGCGTGTGTGGAGATGGAGTGGGGTGGACCTGAATCGAAGCTCCACCGGTGCCTGTCTCGGTCGCGGTGTGTGCTCCTGCAGTTCTCTCCGCGGGGCGATTTTGGGGCCGGATTTAGGGAATCTAAGCGCGGGGTTCTTCTGGGATCAGGGTTGCGCACGGACTCCGGGCGATCCCTGTTTGCTCATTTTCCCTTTTTTTATTAATATTCTTCTCCGACGTAGGAGTAGTAATTCTTCCGTAGGTTTTGAATCTCGAGGTTGGTATTCCACTTCTGTAGAATTCTACTTACCGACGTAAGGCATATCGGCTCTGTCGCTTGTAGAATGATGGAGCTGGGAACCGGCTAAATTTCACGATTAGAGTCCAGAGATTCCAGAACATAAATTGTTAGGTAAAGGATTTGGTAGTCCTCGACAAGCGTTGTAGTTCCCTACTGCAATTTAAAGTAGGAACTTCGCGGCTTATTCTGCAGAAGAAGAATGCCTTGCGAACTCTGGTGGGAGTGGAACTGCTCTCCACGCGAGAGAGTTGATATTGATTTCAAATAGTTATTAAGGATATTCCAACTTCAGGGTCATTTCCATCCATGTTAAGATAAATGATGAGTGACCTTGTTCTCTTCCCTCCCCCTGCTTCTTTTCATGTAACCACCTTGTGCTTTGGCTTGTTTGACCGTTTGGACGAGCTTCGGCTCGACCCCTTTAATCAATGAATTCAGGTGGGGAGTCCCCCCCAGGCTGTCAAAAAAATAAATGATGAGTGACCACGTTCCACAATTATGTATTGTGGAGTATCCATGATTTGTCTCCTTGGAGAAGGATAATTGTTAAGATTCTATATGATGTGTCTGAAGTTACTAGACATAATTGATGTGCCACATCTGCCCATAGTCTCACTTCTTGATGTGTTTTTCTCCAATCATAGTGCTTTGTGGGTTTACCTTGTGCGACTTTGTTACATTAATTTTGTAAGTGCCTGCAAAATTTTGAAAGAAAAAGGCAGTGTGTCACAGATATTACTGCAAATGAAGAAGTGCAAAAAAAAAAGATCATTTTCTTGATGTTCATTTTCTGATGTGGTAGTATTTATTAAATATTGACCATGCACAAATCTATAAAAACCCAATATTCTTCTGTCCTTTCCATAGTTTAGTATTTTATACATATTTATCAGGATAATTTTTTAGTTATAGACACATCACTATGTTACATAGTCATTTCTTATGATTGCATAAATATTATGATATGTAATTGGCTTCTCTGTTGATTTTTAGTCACATGATTCACATGATGATTAACGGATAGCATGATGCCTTTGGCCACTTAATCCTAATGGTAGTTGTTCTGTCATGCATTTTCAGCTGAAGCGTTACTACATGAATTTATTACTTTTAGCATACCAGAGCTTTGGTGTTGTTTATGGGGACCTAAGCACATCTCCTCTTTACGTCTTTAAAAGCACATTCTCAGGAAAGCTTCGTCAATACCAAGATGAAGAGACAGTGTACGGTGTGCTTTCCTTGATATTTTGGACCTTCACTCTTATTCCTCTGCTGAAGTACGTCCTTATTGTACTGAGCGCTGATGATAATGGTGAAGGTACATGACCAACCTTTCCTAAGCAACATTGTTTCATGCCTGGAAGTTTTTTCTTTTCTAATTCAACAAATGCATGGTTCAAATAGAGTTGCAATGCTACATGAATAAAGCTAAGGCTATATTTTTCACAGTACTGATGAATTTTATGAAAAGTATATTCTTTATTCTATCTTCTGAGGCAATGCAGCCTAATTTTCAGTTTTATCTTTGTCTGCTTGAGGACAAATAATTAGTTGTCTTGTCTTTCTCTAGGTGGGCCATTTGCACTGTACTCGCTCCTTTGCAGGCATGCAAAACTTAGCTTGCTTCCAAATCAGCAAGCAGCTGATGAGGAACTGTCTTCATACTACAACAATGGGTTTGCAGCTCGCAATGGATCTTCGCCTTGGCTAAGAAGATTCATAGAGAAGCACAAGAAAGTAAGAACAGTGCTGCTTCTCATAGTTCTATGTGGTGCCAGCATGGTGATTGGTGATGGTGTCCTTACCCCAGCAATCTCAGGTAGACTGCCACAGCAATCTATTTATTTATCACTCATGTAGTCATGCGTGGAGCCAGCTTGACTTTGGCTAGGCCCGAGCCTACCTGGAATTTCTAGATTTCAGTGAAGACAATTTATTATCCATTTGTATTTTGGCAAATTTTCTATATTTACTCTGCTGGTGCCCACCCAAAGCAATGCTTCGGGCTCCACCACTACTTGTAGTGTATTATTTATTTCTGTTGTTTATCATGTTTTATATGCTTGTTCTTTCCTTGCAGTTCTATCTTCTATGTCTGGATTACAAGTTCGAGCTACTGGTTTGCGGGATGGTAAGCACATATCTTCTTGGTGAAATCAGAAATCCTTGCAATATTAAAGCACACATCTGGGTGTAGTATAACTAGCATGTAGTTGCAAAGTAACTGAAGTATGCAAATTAGCTTCATAATTTTATTCACTGATTTGTTATTTTTGTAAATTGACTTTTTTTAACCGTTGCATGTATGTTTAGATTCTTTATTATTTTTCTAAACCCAATTTACTTCATAAGTTGACCCAGCTATTTTAACACAATTTATTTCCTATACAGGATCTGTTGTATTTCTTTCATGCATTGTATTGGTTGGTCTATTTGCCTTGCAACATCGAGGCACTCAGAAGGTAGCATTCATATTTGCACCAATTGTCATCATCTGGTTATTTTCCATTGGTGGAATCGGTTTATACAACATAATTAATTGGAATCCGAAGATATATCAAGCACTCTCCCCATATTACATAGTAAAGTTCTTTAGGACGACTGGTAAAGATGGATGGATTGCTTTGGGAGGGTTACTTCTTGCTATGACAGGTTAGTCAACCCTTACAGGGATGTTGTTTCATGATTGTCTTTTCCACTTCTGTATTGTTGCATACTAGTGAGGAACCTGAATCTCCAGCTCTACTTTCCACTTTTCAGGCAGTGAAGCAATGTTTGCTGACCTTGGTCACTTTACAAGTAAATCTGTCAGGGTATGTTGAACTAGTAATGATCGGCACTGGAATGTTTACTGTTTTCTAGATCCATCCTTTTGTGTCTGTAATTCTATTTGATGTTTTGTTATATGGTAAAGCAAACTGGAAATATACTAATGCATAACCTACATATTTTGTTGTAAAAGAAGTAGCAAAGATGATTACAAAACAAGGCATATGTAAACAGAGTCTATTCAAAATGCTTATTTGGAATGGATATAACCTGTAATTTGGAGCCATATCAGAAATCCATAAGGAAGCATCCTAGCTAATTCTTTCTTCTGAACCAGAAGATCGCCTGCATCTTATGTTTCATTGTACCCCTTGTGCTGGACATTTGGTCTTACCACACTGTATTACAATTAGTTTTTTGTTTTTTTTCCTTATATCATCCACCTATCGTTTATATATGTGTAGTTGAATTGTGACACCTTGCAGGTGGCTTTTATAGCTGTCATATATCCATGTCTTATATTACAATATATGGGTCAAGCTGCATTTCTTTCGAAGAACATCTTTCACATGCGTACAAGTTTTTATGATTCTATCCCAGGTTTGCATCTCTTGCCAAAAGCTTCAACCAACCCACCCCACCATTTCTTTTTTGTGGGAAGCGTCATTCACATTCTTATTGTCATGCAGAACCTGTATTTTGGCCTATGTTTGTGGTGGCCACACTTGCTGCAGTTGTTGGTAGCCAAGCTGTCATTTCAGCAACATTCTCAATTGTGAAACAGTGCCATGCTTTGGGATGTTTTCCCCGAGTGAAGGTTGTCCACACGTCAAGGTGGATCTATGGACAGATATATATTCCAGAAATAAATTGGATCCTTATGGTGCTTTGTGTAGCTGTCACAGTCGCATTTCGTGATACTACTCTTATTGGCAATGCCTATGGTAAGATTTTAGCATTGAAGCAGAAGCAATAGCATCTTTCTTATCCATTTCTGTGTTCCCAGCATCTTCATTCAGTGGGAGTCTAAGCACTGTGTTTTCTGTTTTTCAGGTATTGCATGCATGACTGTCATGTTTGTTACTACATTCTTGATGTCAATGATCATAATCTTTGTTTGGCAAAGGAACATAATAATTTCCCTAGCTTTCCTGGCATTCTTTGGATCCATTGAAGGTGTATATCTTTCTGCTTCTCTCATGAAGGTTCCTCAGGGAGGATGGGTGCCTCTTGTGCTTGCTTTCATATTCATGTCAGTCATGTACATATGGCACTATGGGACGAGGAGGAAGTACCAATTCGACCTTCAGAACAAAGTATCAATGAGATCAATACTTTCTCTGGGTCCAAGCCTTGGCATAGTCCGTGTTCCTGGTATTGGATTGATTTACACAGAGCTGGTGACTGGTGTACCCTCCATCTTCTCACATTTTGTCACTAACCTCCCTGCATTCCATGAAGTCTTAGTCTTTCTTTGTGTGAAGTCAGTGCATGTACCATATGTTTCACCAGAGGAGCGATACCTTGTGGGTAGGATTGGACCTAAAGAGTATCGTATGTATCGTTGCATTGTTAGATATGGTTACAAGGATGTGCAGAAAGATGATGAAAATTTTGAGAACTTGTTAGTTATGAACATTGCAAAGTTCATTATGATGGAAGCAGAGCATGCATCTTCTTCAGCGACTTATGATATCGCCAATGAAGGAAGAATGGCGGTCATAACCACTGATGATTCTGGCACTCCTCTGACTACTAGAGATTTTGATGGCCTTGCTGACTCCATGTCCATTAGGAGTAGCAAATCAGAGAGCCTTCGAAGTCTTCAGTCCTCATACGAGCAAGAATATCCAAGTGTAACCAGGCGACGTCGTGTCCGATTTGAGCTGCCGGAGGATGATGACATGGGTCAGCAAGTGAAAGATGAGCTTACGGCACTCGTGGAAGCGAAACATGCAGGGGTAGCGTACATCATGGGCCATTCATATATCAAAGCTAGGAGAAGCTCGAGTTTCCTCAAGAAGTTTGCTATTGATGTTGGCTACTCTTTCCTCCGGAAGAACTGCAGAGGTCCATCAGTCACACTGCACATTCCGCACATTAGTCTGATTGAAGTTGGCATGATCTACTACGTGTAGCCTACAAGGCTGCAAGTAGATACCAGGTTGAAACAAAGCATGGTGAGTTTGTGTTATTCGTTCATTGTGAACCAGTCGAGCAAAATTGCTCCCAGGATATTTCATTTACTTCGTCCATAACTTCGTCTTCCGTTTTGTTCTTTTAGTACTGCCAGCGGCTTTTTAACTGGAGTTCAGGCTTCTTCCTGGGACGAGATTCTTCATCCCCGTGTGCCTTTGGTTTCAGATTCTAGAAATGATGGCGCAACTTCCCTGTCAATATCGTTTTAGCTTAAATAAATCTTCACTGATACCTGTGATCCTAGTTTTCTTCTCTTTCGGTATATTTACATGCATGCTTTGTAATTTTTCTAAAAGTTGTGTATTGGAAATATGCATTATCTTGTGATCATCTTTCCATGCACGTCTTACGGTAACTACCCTCCCTTGGTTGACAAAATTATCATTACCACAGAGACGCATGTTGCACTGATGGTGAAATTTACCGCAATAAATCAGTAGCATCGGAATGAATCACATTGGTCATTTCATATTATTTCTTATTTTTTCATCATATATTCGTGATTATTGAAATAATGAAATAGCGTTTGAAAATGAAACTTGCTTTATTGTGAATATCTATGTACAGCTCAGAAGGCTTCGAGAACCTATGCAACTAAACTGAATAAGTTCAAAACAAATCTCGCGCGTGGCAACATCTACACGAAGAATAGGAGGTAAATTCTCAGGCAGATGGACTTGCAGCAGCCACTGTTTTGTTGAGTAGCTCTCGGAGCGCCCCTGGAGTGGTCACGGGCGGGCTGCACTTGAAGTCCTGGCACACATACGCCAACACTGGCTTCTCCGCTGAACTGCTGCTTGCCATTTGCGCTATGTTTGCATTGTTACTTTCCCAGAATTCCATTTCTTTTGTGTTCTTGGGGTCAATTTGGATCACCTGGTTCAACAAATAACGTACCAAAATCAGTAAATGTGATACGTCACGTACCAAAAATTAGGCAAGGCATCATGTCTGGAATAGTAACACTATATTGACAGGTACATCAGTCAGGCACATGCAAAGTGGTCAATAAATTGATGCTAGTATATTTTTTTGATCTTCTATGTGCAAATGAACCAAGTTCAGCCATGATTTTAATAGTAACACATGGGGGGAAAATTTGGTAGTAGAACAAAATTCACTCACAGTTCTATTTGGATCATATGTCGAAAACACAGCTGCTACCATGTCCTGAAATTCTGTGGATCCTTTTTGCCCAACCAGCACTACCTGCTTCCTTGATGGGACATAGAGCATATCTGCTGCACAACACATTAAAGGCAATGCTATACTAAGTTCCCGTAATCTGATCTCGAAAACCGCCTGCAAGCACCAAAGAAGAAACAAAACAAATAAATTGATCTTCAAGTACATGTCTCACTAATATTAATAGTATATAGAGGCATGCAGTGCCAGTTCTATGAATCCTATGGCGCTAAAATATTTTGCTGGGAGAGATGAAATCATGAACAATATAAGGTTCTTTGTTTCACAAGAGTTCTAGCCTTAAGCCTCGAGGTGCAACACGTCTTTAGTATCAATTTCCATTTCGATAGGAAGATAAACCTAATCCATACAAAATGTCATCAACAAACGAAATTTCCTGTTATACCATCGTTAAATGTAACAAGTGAAGATATATCCATGCCAATACAGCAGAAACAGTGCTGTTACCTTCTAGTAAAGAAAATATTTAAGCTACACAAGGTAAAGCATTTTTTTTATAAATCAAATCAGTTCATAGAGAATACATACCAAGAGATGCTCAACATTTCGCTTGTAACCAGAAGATTTTTCTGCATCAAATATGCTGGCTAATCTGATCAAGTTGATAGCTGCAACTGAGTTACCAGAAGGTTCTGCACCATCATAATCCTCTTTAACACGCAAGAGAACAGAAGGGTCTTCTCCAGGAGTATTAAAATAACCACCTCCTTCCTTGTCCAGAAACAACTCATCCTGCAGATATCGAAAGTTAAGGCTCAATATGATGCAATATATGCATTAGCAAAGAGTGATGATACAACACCAGTGTTTAATTGGTACAGTTAACCTGCCTGAGTGTCTTGCAGTTGGATAGCCCATAGAAGCCACTCCATCTTCCCACCAAACTCATAGAGATCAAGTAAACCATTGATTAGGAAGGCATAATCATCTAAAAATCCCGGCGCTTTTGATGGCCCACTGCGGTAACTGTGATGCAGCCTTTTTGAGCTTCCATCATAGAGCTTTTCTTTTATAAAGTTTGCTGCCTTTTCTGCAACTTCATGATATTCAATTGGCTGCAAGAATACCCAGAAACAGAACTTGTAAGAAGTCCTTTATTGAAGACAAAAAAATATATCAAGAAACTGAGAAAAAAATTCAGAGGTATAGATGTTGTCGTGAATAACATGGTGGTATGGAGCATGTAAGATCTATCACCTAACTGTATGCATGCAAAGCATAGGTTAGTTGGCTCTAGCAGCACTCCTCGGGTCCTATCTTCCACTCCCCATGAGAGTGAATCCCCTCATCAGCCCCACGCCAAAGAATTAGGTCTAAGGTCCGGCCCATGTCGTTGGTCATTCTCACACGGGCTACAATGCTGCAGTGTAAGGGTGGGCAGTGGTTCAGGGATTTTCTCAACCTGCATGAAAAGGTATTCTTAATGCAATGCCCATGGGTTGTCTTACCCCCGCAGGTTGAGTTTTTTTTTTTTTTTT